>BQNB010063183.1:0-35785 GCA_026074375.1 Tanacetum coccineum
TGTAGAGGCCTTCAGATCCCAACATATATCTTAAACCTTTGCACGGCTTAAACGTTGAACGCGCGGCAAAGTGGGAGAGTCAGACAACACGTGATACAGATTTTCTGGAATTCGAAGAACTTATTACTTTAGATATCAAACAACTTGCTTTTTTAGACATCAAGATCGAGTCAGTTGATACACCAACGCTTTTTATCTACTCAGTAACATCTATAAATAACAATGGCTTAATGTACTAAAAATGATCACAAAGTTAAAAGGATTCAAGTATTAAAATAAACTATAAACCACTTTTCTAACCATTTATCGTCCCATTTCAGTAGAAGTATATCTTATAAAATTTTCTTCGTCTTCATGTCTTTCATCCTTAACCGGTTTATAAAAGATATAGTTAGTTTGTTGTCATTAGGAAAGAAAACAGAATCAAGCCAATTGACATAAATCCAAATTCTATGTAAACCTAAAAAATAGCCAGTGGATCCCACATCAACCAGAGTGAAATCTTTTGCTTGCTTTATAAAGCGGATAAGGGACACCCACTCTTGTCCCTTTGGGGACATCCGATAAAATTGGAACGACACAGAGAAGATTAGCAGGGGCATCGCCATGACACGCACAAATTGAGAAATGGTTCAAACTTTTTTTTACCACCCCGCGAACTTTTGCCACCACACCCACTGTTAGTCGCCATTTTACCACTCTGCAAACTTTTGCCACCGCACCCACTGTTAGTCGCCATCTTTGCTCCAGATTTTCATTTTTATCATTTTTTGCCCTTGCTGCAAATGTAAGTCAAAGGCAAAACAACTCATTCAGATGCACCCGAGGGGTGAAGACCCAAAACCATATCAATGAAGAGAATGCAGATTGTTGACAGTTGTTAACTCATCCATGTTCGTTACGCAGTTTGATAACAGGAGGTCAGCTCATCCATGTTTAAATAAAGTTTGAAACAAAGGGTCATTGTGTTGGGATTTAACAACTAGTTAACCAATAACTACGAGTACGCAGCGGATATGGATCTAGTTTAGCATATATGATTAACACACAAATAACATAAGAAAACTAACTTTTAAAGAACAACTTGAATGAATCAAACGAGAACTAAACCTTTGAAACTAGTGGATAAGATTCCACCTCTATGGTTGCTCACACAAACACGTCAACCAAGAGCGCCTGGATGCTAGCCTTGCTTTACGTATATCCCAAACAACAAGTATAATGCAAACCTACTAAAATCAAGTACCAAAACCCACTCTTGTATGCTGTACCAAAAATCAGGAAGGAGGTTTAGGGTTTCCACCGAATTCGGTTCAACCGAATTAGGGCAGAATGAACCGAAATTCACCAAAACAAAACCCTAATTGAAACTAACTGTTGTTACGCCTCGAAAACCTGCAAACCAAAGTACTACACCTTCTAGAACAGACTTGGGATCGAATCACACCAATCTATAACCCTTAGGGTTAACCAAAATTCAACAAAAAGGTTTTAGGGTGAACCGAATTTTAGAAAACCTAATTAGGGTTTATGTAATTCGACTGTTATGTGTTAAAGAGAGGGGGAACGAATTTCTCTGAATGTTTAAGGTTGTGAGTTGCGTCCAGAATGAGCAAGGGTGAAGGGGTTTTATAGCCTTGAAACCCTACTCATGAAAAGACTAGGAAACTCACTTATATCCTTATCACAACTCTTTCTCTTCTCCCTTATCCTTAAATAATGAACTTGGACACTCTCTAGAACCCTCTATGGCCAGCTACTTCACTTAGGCACCATAGGGTTCATGTCTTGTCATTTTTAGTCCTTTGGTTTACAATTTAGAAACGTTACGTGAAGTTTAAAACGCACTCTAAGTGTTTAACGTGTGTGCCCTCAATAGGCTCACACATTTCTAGTTGTATTAGAGCTAATCCAACTAACATATTCCAATGGCTCCCACTTGGGAGTTGGTGTAGCAGACTGCCTACATACTAACGACAGAAACGTCTAGCAACACTCACATTCGTTGTTAAAACTAGAAATGTCTCAGATCAAGTTTCAAAAACATTCTCAGTAGCATGGTTATGTATCTCTTGCTATAATCGTCCCTTTGTTACAGATACCGTTAAACCATGGATATGGATCCTAACTCATTCCATATAGTTTAACCATTTAGATTATCGTTATAGAACTTAATACAGATATACCAAATGTAATCAAGAATCATCTTGCATTACCCTTTGGGTTCGGCCAAACAATTATCTGATTAATTATGAAGAGGCGCCAACGGTATCATTTTGCACATATCAAGTGGAGGAACAAATTCTTTGTTGAATACAAGTGTTGTAAATGCTGCTTCACATCACTTCCAATAATAGCCTTTATAACTACCATTTTCAGGTTAGCGTTTGAGTTAGAATTAAAAAGTGATATCCATACATACCAGAGCTTGTTTGTATTCTCAAGTCTAAGGATGACTTAACTAACCATATTCGAGACTTTACTTATGATAACGAATCCAAAAGTAAATATTCAAAGGTTGGGGTGTCCAATATGCATCCCTTGTGAATAACATATGAGTTTGGCGGGAACCATCTATATATTCAAAGAATATAACCAACACTCGCATTTGTCTTGTGTAACAATATTCCCATATTGTTAACTGACAATGGATATATTTAGAATGATAAATCATTCATGGATTAAACATGCAAATATAAGATAACAATTATTATATGAATGAAAACAAATACCAAGTATCTTTATTCAACAAAAAATAAAATTGTCTTACAATCCCAATTATCCAAACACTAATAATACACAGATTTACATGAGACTACTAGCTGGAAGCATTCCAATATTCTTAGTATGTTCTGAATGCTTTGGAAAGGCTAATTCTTTAGTAAAAGGATCAGCTAAGTTGTCATCTGTGTGAACTTTTTCTAATTTTATGTCGCCATATTCAATAACTTCACGAAGGTAGTGAACTTTGGCATGAAAATGTCTAGCACCTTTAGTGATTCATGATTCATTAGCTATAGTAATTGCTCCAGTATTATCACGATACATATTTATGGGTTCTTCAATTGTGGGAACAACACCAAGCCTAGAAATGAACATCCTAACCTAAACGGCTTCCTTAGAAGCATCATAAGCAGCAATATACTCAGCTTCTGCAGATGAAGTTGCAAAAATGCTTTGCTTGGTACTCTTCCAGTCAACAACACCTTCATTTAAAACGAATACATATCTAGTCTGAAACTTGAGGTCATCAGCATCCGTCAGATATCCAGCATCAGTGTAGCAAAAAACCCTAAGCTCTCATTTTATATTACCTTTATAAACAAGAAACATATCCTTAGTATTCCTGAGATACTTCAGAATGTTCTTCACAATAGTCCAGTGAATATCACCTGGATTCTGTTGAAATTGGCTTGTTATGTTCTGAGCGAACGCAACATTAGGGCGAGTATATCTCACAACATACATAATAGAACCCATAGCCGAGGCATATGGCACATTTTACATACGCTTCAATTCAGCAGGTGTTGAAGCACCTTGTGATTTACTCAGTCTTAGCTTTTCTTGCATGGGAATACTTCCACGTTTGGAATTCTCCATGTGAAATCTCTTTAAGATTTTCTCAATATAAGCACTTTGAAACAAACCAATTAACCGCCATGATCTATCTCTGTAGATCTTAATTCCAAGAATATATGCAGCTTCTCCTAAATCTTTCATAGCAAAACACATTCCAAGGTAGGATTTTACATCTTGTAACATTGGAATGTTGTTTCCCATGATCAATATGTCATCGACATACAAGATTAGGAAAGTGACATTACTCCCACTAGCCTTTAGATATACACATGGCTCATCACGATTTTGAGTGAAACCAAATTTCTTTATTTCATCATTAAATCGTTTATTCCATTGCCTTGATGCTTGCTTAAGTCCATAAATGGAACGTTTCAGCTTGCATACTCGGTTTTAATATTTTGGATTGACAAAACCTTCAAGTTGCTCCATATGGACCTCTTTTGAGAGATGTCTATTGAGGAAGGCATTTTTGACATCCATTTGCCAAATCTCATAGTCATAATACGCGATTATAGCTATAAGAATCCTAATAGCTATAATGTCTGCAACAGGAGAGAATGTTTCTTCATAATTAACCCCGTAGGTTTGAGTGAAGCCCTTCACTACAAGACGAGCTTTAAAGGTGTGTACAGATCTATCCATGTCGGTCTTCTTTTTAAAGAGCCACTTGCTACCAACAGTTTTACCGTTAGGAGGAAGATCAACCAAGTCTTAAACTTCATTGTCTTTCATGGATTGCATTTCCACATTCATAGCATTCAACTATTTATCAGACTCATGGTCCAACAATGCAGCTTTATTATTAGCGGGTTCACCAAGATCCCCTAACTCATGCTCCTCAGCATCGACGTATAGGCACATACGATCTGGGGCATGTCGTGTCCTTGTGGACCTACAAATGGGAATGATATCACTTTGAGGTTCATCTATTTCTAGATCATCTTCTTCATGATGTGAGCTAGTGTTTATAGAAGGGTGCGTATATAATAATATTAAGATCTTCTAAACTCCCACTTGCTTCTTGAGTTATAAGACAATTCTTTAGAAATTCAGCATTCTGAGCAATAAGTACTTAGTTCTCGGGTGGGTAGTAGAAAGAATAACCCATTGTTTCCTTTAGGTATCCTACAAAGATACACTTAATAGATCTGGGCTCTAATTTGTCAGGCTTGGTAAGAGTATCTTGCTTAACAAGCGCCTCATAACCTCAGACTTTTAAGTAAGACAACTTAGGGGCTTGCCCATGCCATACTTCATATGGCGTCTTTTCAACCTTCTTAGTTGGAACCATATTAAGAATGCGTGTAACAGTCTCAAGGGCATAATCCCAAAAGGACTTTGGAAGAGTTATTTGACTCACCATAGAGCGAACCATATCTAGTAGGGTTCTATTTCTCCTCTCCGACACACCATTATGTTGTGGCGTGTAAGGAGGAGTACAATGGGCGATAATCCCATGCTCCTTTTGATGATCTAAAAACTCTTGACTCATATACTCACCCCCATGATCAAAACGTAGCAATTTAATAGTCTTCCTGAGTTGATTTTCTACTTCTTTTTGAAACACTTTAAAAGTTTCAAACACCTCATGTTTATGCTTTAACAAGTAAACATAACCATAACGACTAAAGTCATCAATGAAAGTGACAAAGTAGCTTGCTCCTTAATTGACACGGTTCTAAATGGGCCACATACATCGGTGTGTATTAGTACAAGTAGATATTTGGCCCTTTCCACTTGATGCGTGTAAGGTTTTTGTGCCATCTTTCCAGACATACAAGAGACACATTTTTTAAATGCCCTTAGGTCAGTTGAATTAAGAAGTCCATCATGTTGCAACTTCTCAATGCGTTTCTTGCTAATGTGTCCAAGACGACAGTGCCACAAGAGAGCAGAGTCCAAGTTTAACTTGGCTCTTTTGCTTACAGCATACATAGAACTATCATTTGTATAAGAATCAGACAAATCAATTTCAGAAATACCATCCCTTGGGATAGCACTAAAATAAACCATATTATTCCTAGAAACTGAAATTGTATTATCCACGAAGCGGTTAACAAAATCATCTTCATACAAACGGGAAACTGAAATGATTCCGCTAGTAATAGAGGGAGCATAATGACAATTGTTCAAGACAATAACTAATCCGCTAGAGAGACATAGATGAAAAGATCCAATTGCTTCAACGGATGCACGCTGACCATTGCCACGTACAAACTTAAAGCTACTGGCTTCAGCTTCCTACTTCCCCTTAGACCCTAAGTTGTATTATAGATGTGAGTGCCTCAACCAGTGTCATAAACCCAAGATTTATTAGGAAAAGTATAGAGTTCTATAGTGAAGATACCTGAACCGCTAGCTCCTTGAGATAGCTTCTTGTTCTTTAGCAACTCGGCTAAATACTAAGGACAGTTCCTCTTCCAATGGTCTGTATCACCGCATTGATGATAGACTGAGTCCTTTGCAGGATTTTCCTTTTTTGATGGAGGGGTAATCTAGGGCTTAGGAACATAAGCAAGCTTATTTTTCCCCTTCCCTTGATTTTGGTCCCTAGCAGCCAATTGTGGTTTCTTTTGCTTGTTGTTTATTTTCTGGACCTTTCTTGCTCAAATTGCATGAAGTGCAGGATCTTTCTTGGTCAGAGTTTGCTCATGTAGCTTAAGCATGGCATGCAACTCATTAACCGTCATCCCCATTCTGTGCATATTGTAATTCTGTACAAAACTATCAAATTCCTTGCGTAGAGAGATCAAAATGAGACTCACTCCAAGGTTAAGAGACATGGGGTGGCCTAGGCGCTTAAGATTGTCTATATAGCTCTTCATTTTGAGAACGTAAGAGCTTACAAACTATCCTTCTTCCTGTTTGCAAGAGTAAAAATCTCTCAAAGTCTGAAGAAGCTCCTACTCTGCTTGTTGAGCAAACAGAGTTTTTAACTCCTGTAACATCTCATAAGCACCAAGGTTTTCCAGATCTTGTTGGATATTTGATTCCATGGTCAAGAGCATGAGTCTAACAATCTCTTTTGATCCTTTAACCCATGCAGCATGAGCTGCAAGAGCTTCTGGAGCAACTTGCTGACCAGCTTGAGCTAGGACATGAGCAGGAGGAATTGGCTGCTCTAGGTAATCTAACTTATCCTTAACTAATAGTACAATCCTAAGTTGTCGGTACCAGTCAATAAAGTTAGGTCCAATTAATTTTTGTTTCTTGAAGAAACCCCTGAAAACCGAATTGTTAACGACCGAGGTAGTCATCTACAATCAAAAAAAGTTCAAATAATTAGTATTGTTGATAATTAAATTCTTAAAAGAATTAACTACCCAATTAATTACTAATAAGACTAAGATCTAACTTGACCTCCAACTTATTACCGAAGGTCTGGCCAACATGTAAACAAGTAGGACAAGAGGTAAGCGATGAGCGTTAATTGCATAAAATGCAACTCTTAGTTTTATGAGACTTATGACATTAGTAACTCTTATAGTAATGTCAAATGCATATTTTGTCTCATCTTATGCCTCGGGTCCGAGGTCTCACCAGGTAACTCGATTTAAGTTGACCAAAAAAGAATGTGCGAAAATTGACATAGATCTGACCTATGAAAAAATTCACCATGGGTTGGAGAGGCCCCGAGGTCTGACCAGAGAGGTCAAACCAAATGCACGTGTTCTAATTTTGGCTGGCATAGACTTAAAATTTCACATAAGGGGTATACACATAAATGTGACAAAAACGTGTACAAGAAGCATGCAAAACATCTTGTAGCACAAGTTAAGAAAACATTTTGTTAACCTTTTTGTATAGACATTATTTTGTCAAATGTTCTCGGTAGCTCCATTTTGGACGCACAAAGAAGCGGAGAAACAAATCAGCACGAAGCATATTAAAAACCTGACTTCTTTTGGAGAGCCTAAGCAACCCGCCTTAAACTTTTCTTATAGTTTGTCTATAATGGGTGAGCCGAACTTCCAATTGACTAATGATGTATTAATGTTAAGAAACACCCTTTGTTAACATTAGTTTTATATGTGCTAATATCGCGGGAATAATTTCAAATTGATCAAACCCTATATAGTACTACTACATGCGTCCAAAAACACAAGTTCTTCTAATAATTCCCTCATATGCCAAAGTATGTAGTGGGGCGGGAGAAGATTAAAGATCAATTTAAGCTTAGAAGTCCACTAAAGCCATGGTCAATTAAGCCATGGTACAGTAGTGATTCATCATATGATAAAAGCATATAAAAACTAAAATTACACAAGAAATCAAATTTCATAGTTTAATGTCCGTATTAAATTTGTCCAAACCCCCAGTTTTACAAATAACACATAATTGGTCACAAGGAGTATGCTTACGTGTATAATATCAGACATGTTCAAACCAAATTCCTCTTTAAGTATTAGTCCGCTTTTAGAGTTTCATAAAGTCCATATGCAAATATTGAGCAATCACATGGCATAACACATATAAGCAATTAAAATAGACAGAAAGATGGTGTAGAAGTGAAGACAGACTCTTATATGGAAAGCAATAAATCATATAATGCCTCAAGTTCTCAAAAGAGTCTTCCCCAAACGGAAAACCAAAAGACTCTCACTATGTTTTCTGCTAAAGTGCCTAGATCGTCACATACATCATATAACATGATTGCGTGAATCTTAAGTCCGAGATAAAGAATAGAATAACATGGCAGCTTAATTAACTTTTAATTTTAATGTATTCTTCTTATTAACAAGTAACATTAGTTTAGTTCTAGGTCTTTATTTATTATTTATGGCAAGAATTGCATGTTGTTGCCATAATTTTCCAATAAAACAATAAATAAACGTTTTCTCATGCAGCCCTATCGTGTTTTATTCATGTGTAACCCATAAACACCAAACGAGGATGACTCGTAATGCCACTGTTGGGATTTAACAACTAGTTAACCAATAACTACGAGTACGCAGCGGATATGGATCTAGTTTAGCATATATGATTAACCCACAAATAACATAAGAAAATTAACCTTTGAAGAACAACTTGAATGAATCAAACGAGAATGAAACCTTTAAAACTAGCGGATAAGATTCCACCTCTATGGTTGCTCACATAAACACGTCAACCAAGTGCGCCCGGATGCTAGCCTTGCTTCACGTATATCCTAAACAACAAGTGTAATGCAAATCTACTAAAATCAAGTACCAAAACCCACTCTTGTATGTTGTACCGAAAATCAGGAAGGAGGTTTAGGGTTTCCACCGAATTCGATTCAACCGAATTAAGGCCGAATGAACCGAAATTCACCAAAACAAAACCCTAATTGAATCTAACTGTTTTAACTGCAAACCAAAGTACTACACCTTCTGGAATAGACCTGGGATCGAATCACACCAATCTATAACCCTTAGGGTTAACCAAAATTCAACAGAAAGGTTTTAGGGTGAACCGAATTTCAGAAAACCTAATTAGGGTTTATGTAATTTGGCTGTTATGTGTTAAGGAGAGGGGGAACGGATTTCTCTGAGTGTTTAGGGTTGTGAGTTGCGTCTAGAATGAGCAAGGGTGAAGGGGTTTTATAGCCTTGAAACCCTACTCATGATAAGACTAGGAAACTCACTTATATCCTTGTCACAACTCTTTCTCTTCTCCCTTATCCCTAAATAATGAACCTGGACACTCTCTAGAACCCTCTATGGCCGGCTACTTTACTTAGGCACCATAGGGTTCATGTCTTGTCATTTCTAGTCCTTTGGTTTACAATTTAGAAACGTTACGTGAAGTTTAAAACGCACTCTAAGTGTTTAACGTGTGTGCCCCCAATAGGCTCACACATTTCTAGTCGTATTAGAGCTAATCCAACTAACATATTCCAATGCATTGGTTTTGCTTCATTAAGTAGTTAGATACTAGATTTAGCACTCCCAAAGTTTATATTATATCTCGGGGATCGGAAGGAATAATTGTTAGCCTCAAGATAAACATTTCACAATATCCAATAAACCAAAATGACGTATTTATATCTTAGCAAATAGTCACAAGCTGAACTTATATAGTTGAACAAACTTGTTGATGAATGTTTGAAATGTGGCTCTTCACCTGATAATTTGGTTAAAGCATCATTAAGACCCTAAATTGATCACTGTGGCGAGGTGAGTTTCAGAAAGACGGTATTCACAGGGGATTTTTAGATGTTATTTAAATGCATTGAGTAGTCAGCAAAATACAGATGGGTGTATATACAAATTATAACAATTCATTAGCACTATTTGATATTGAACTTAAGATTTTGCCATTTTACTACAGAGAAACATAGATATCATATCAAATGCAATACGATATTCTAGCATCAATGAAAATTTAATTATATTTGAATGAGGAGATAGAGTACAAGAACAACTATAAACTAATAAATCCTACATGTACCATAAAGAATGGTCGATATCATATTACTATTCCCACTACTTAGTATCTCACCATTAATCTCGCTCACAAAGCTCATTTGGAAAGGCCAATCTAACTGGAATTCGAACTTCATTTTTTCTTGTATGGCACTTTTTTCGGATTCTCATGTTATGAGGAGAGAATGTAGACGTAGTGTCTTCAACAGAAATTTAATTCCTAAAACGGTAGCATGAAAATATACATCATCTTCAAAGGAAGAAATCCTAGCTTCTATTCAACACGGTATGAGTGCATAATAAATGTGCATGGATTTTCTGGGTTCGTTTATTATGGATTTGACACGGAAGATGAGGCGTCGGCTGCTTTCAACAATTTCTGCAAAGAAAAAGCCGAATGTGAAAAAGTTAGAACTAATCCTCTTCATCCTTTTACTTTGTTTCCACATATGTGTAACCCCACCTTTCTTGTTTTTCGTAGAATTCTGAAATCTTTTGTCTTGGTTGTAACAAGTCTCTGAACCTCCAACTATGTAACAATAAAAAAGAAAAAAAGACACTAATGGCTAGGTTGGAGATGCAAACGGTGTTTCCTCGTCAGCTGCAAGCGGTGCTTCCTCATCATCGGCTTATGCAACTTTAAAGTATGATCTTCAGACTGTTAGAGCTCAAAGAGAAATTCTGCTTAAGTTGTTAGAGATCAAGTTGAATAATTGAATTACGTTGTATATGCGTGTATATATCTATATGTATGTGGTTGTTTGTGCCCGCACGATGCGGCGCCTTTACATACTTCGTTAGTGGGTTAAGCTATGTTTGCTAACAGAAGGATACTCATAGAAACTATAGTTGATTTATTCTTTGATTACGCATCATCTCTTTGTACTGATTTTGTGCATTGCAAGTCTCAAGTTTATTTACATTATAGTACTAGTAATACACATTGCTTGACAAAAATTTGTTTACGCAGAAAAGAATAAATTGAACCCAGATATCTGATATGCAAAAGATCCACATGTATCATTGCTCGACACATTGCTCACTACTATAATAAAGATTTATGCTTTGTTTTTGCAGAAAAAAATTGTTTTGGACTACTTAGAGTCATTACAAAACCCCGGAGTCCCCAAACTCAGAGATTAACCCATATTCAAAGTTAAAATTGGTTGTGAAACTAAGATGATCTTCACAGATTGGGGAGTATTTGTGATGCGTCACATGCAATTTTACATGGGAGGAAAGGGCGAGGATTTTTATTGCGTTTTCAGTGACAATCCATTGGAAAAAGAATGGCAGATCAATGCATTAAGGAAGAGGTGCGTGTCCTTAATCCTACTGTCAGAAGCAAACATACGTACTGAAAGATAAAGTCTTACGAAGAATAATTTGTTCACAAGTCATAATTTGTTAAGCCATAATCTGTTCATAACCATTTATCCAACAATAACTTGTTCCTAAATGGTTCACAACCATAGTCACCTTCAATCCAAAATCCAACGGGTAATAATTTTTCAGAATCAGTCACCTCAAACCCAAACCGATCACATACATCACACACTAATAATCCCCCCTACATCTTCCTTATGTTCTTCTCCTCCGCATTATGTCCCGCATTGATAATCATGGTAGACCTCTCTCCCAGGTCTTTTTGTTGCAGAAAAATAGATGATGCCCAGGTGGATGTAGAGAGATAAGATTCAGTAACAACAACGTCTTTGAGAGTTAACATTTTACGACGTACCAAGTCATGCAACGCTTCTTGTAATTCCATCTCAACCTCCGGTAGTAAATGTGAACCACTTGATTGCGAAGTCACCTTGCTACTGACCACATTTATATTCGATCTTTTTAAAGAGAAAATTCTTGATTGCTGAGTCTCTGAAACACTACTGTTACCAGAAGTCACTACAAGAAAAAAGGGCTTTAGTGACGAGTGGAAAATCGTCATTAATAAAGGAAAATTCATCACTAAACGAGTTTAACGAGTTGGCATACTGCTCGTGCGTTGCGGCGGGGCTAACCTAATGTCCAAAGTTATTTAGCTTCGAGAACAGTGTAACAATTTTTTTGTATACAATTGTTATTGTAACAAAGAATAGTGGGCCGACTATTTTTTGTCCATATATATTATAGATTTACCATTTGGCCGGTCACATGGGCTAAAAGGAGCCCGGCTAAGAATTCGAACATTTTTGACATTTTTTATAAAATCGTGCGTATGTCAGAAGCATTACAATGTTGGGCTCGTTTTGTTCGCAAATCGAAGATCTTTCCGCGGGTGGTTTTTTATATTACCTACTTCTATGTTGCACGTTATTGTAACAATTGTAACAAAGAATAATGAGCCGACTATTTTCTGTCCATATATATTATAGATTTACCATTTGGGCCGACCACATGGGCTAAAAGGAGGCCGGCTAAGGATCCGAACATTTTTGACATTTTTTATAAAATCGTGCGTATGTCAGAAGCATTGCAATGTTTGGCTCGTTTTGTTCGCAATTCAAAAGTTTTTCCGCGGGTGATTTTTTATATTACCTACTTCTATGTTGCACGTTATTATACTTGCGCCACAAATGTTGAATAAGTTAAAAAAACCTAAATGATCCGGCCCAAACTGAAAGCCCAAACTGGGAGCCCAGGAAAAAAACTTGACCCATGCCACAAAAAGACAAAATAAAAAACTCATAATTAGTATATTGTTCAATGACGAAAGTCAACGTTGTCACTTGTCGTCACAATAGCTCCGTCACAAATTAAAAAGTGACGACATTAAAATTTGACACTAAATTAGTGACGAGAAAAATTCATCGCTTAAGGGTGCGTGACAACCCATTTCTTCACTTAATTCATCACTAAAGTGGCTAAAATCGTCACTGTTTGATGAAATTAGTGACAAAAGAAAGGCGTCATTTTATTTACTATTAGTGACAATTAAGTCATCACAGACCTTAGCATTAGAGACAAAAAAGTGGTCAATAATTATAAACATATAACAAAAAAAATATTGCATAAACAAAATAAAATCTGGAAATCTGTACCATTACAATTATAAATCTAACATATTGACTTCATTCAAAAGAGAAAATAAACTGGCCAGAAACAAATATAACACAAACATGTCATGTCCAACTACAATAACTATATTTGATGGCTTTAAGAAACAACCGCAGACTTTACATTCTTCTCATCTTTTATCATTTCATAATCACACAATCTCATCTGCAAACGTTTACCACTAGAGATCACTCAATCATGTCTCAAAACAGGACTACTGATTGTACATTAAAAAATCCACTAGTAAAACACAATGAGCCGTTGCTTTACGCTATCTCCTTAGGGAACCATAGTTCCTAGTCACCTGCATAAAGAGCAGCCAGGTTAAAGGAATAAATGGGAGAATAACCTAAGCGAAAACAAAACCCATTTAAGTCATCCGACTAGCAACATAGCAACTATTTAAAGATGGAAAAATGGACCGGTCAGGTAACAAAGGTTAGTTTGACCCAAAACAAATTTATTTGTTCAGAATTTATTCAATAGGAATATAAAATTATTAATGACGTTTTACACAATATAACACACTTGGGACGACATTCGATTCGTTTAGCCCGGTTCCTTTGTAGCATTTTGACCCGTTTCATTTTGTGATGAAACATAACCAGAATTGATCCATTCACAAATAAATGGACCAAAACTGTCACCTACTTTTTTTAAGGGATGCGAAATAGAGCCGAGTTGGCCAACAAAAATTGCAAGAATATGGTAAAAACAATAAAGCCGACTAAAGATTACATCACTTACCCGCGGTTGAGACTTGTTCATTCTCTTTGGCACATCATCGTTCATCACCGTCATCGTCATCATCATCATTACTCATCATCATTCAGTTGATGAGGATGAAGAACTGCATGTTTTCTTTCCCCTCTTAGAAGCAGTGGTACCCCTGCCTCTTCCCCTAGGCTTTTGGAAATATTAGAATATCTTGAGGATTAGCAACCTCTATCATATGATGTCATCTCCATTAAGCTATTATGATGCTTCGACGCTAATCTGCCTACGAAAGAATGAGAAAAGTAAAAGTACCTTACCCACATAATTTTGACCAAATCATTGAGGATTAATGCTCATGAATCCAGAGTAATCAACGTGACAATATATTCATGTATAAAAACACCAAACATGATCGTCCAAGTAATTTTATGAAAGCTAGTACGATTATAGTTATTATTATTATGTTTACTTTCACGTTGATTGTAGTACCTTTACACGTACTAGTGGAAGCATTGCCTTTGAATTTCTAGAATCTATTCCGGTACACTTTTCTATTAGACTGTTCACCTAAAGCCATTTAGAGACAACAAGATACGACAGACAACACCATACAATATGCAGAATCTTTACGAGCAAGAATAGCTTACCACGTTGTCAAATGTTCAAGAATTGAATTTTGATCATTTGGATCAATGTCATGTTCATCCTTTAACACTACCTGCACGACAAACATTCAGCAATGAGAGAGAAGTTAGACTTTAGTGCATCTCTAACTTCAAAAAAGCAAATATATATATATATATATATATATATATAAACCTACCTCTTTATATTCGAAGGGTCTTACAAAGTGTAGCGGTATCTTGGTCGACCGATATTGATTTTCCTGTATAAAGTTTTTTCAAATATTGATTTTCCTTTATACAGGAGAATCAATATCGGCCGACCAAGATACCGCTACACTCTGTAAGAACCTTCGAATATAAAGAGGTAGGTTTATATCTATATATGTTTTTTTTTGAAGTTCGAGATGCACTAAAGTCTAACTTCTCTCTCATTGCTGAATGTTTATCGTGCAGGTAGTATTAAAGGATGAACATGACATTGATCCAAATGATCAAAATTTAATTCTTAAACATCTGACAACGTGGTAAGCTATTCTTGCTCGTGAAGATTCTGCATATTGTATGGTGTTGTCTGTGGTATCTTGTTGACTCTAAATGGCTTTAGGTGAACAGTCTAATAGAAAAGTGTACCGGAACAGATTCTAGAAATTCAAAGGCAATGCTTCCTCTAGTGCTTGTAAAGGTACTACAATCTACGTGAAAGTAAACATAATAATAATAACTATAATCGTACTAGCTTTCATAAAATTACTTGGACGATCATGTTTGGTGTTTTTATACATGAATATATTGTCACGTTGATTACTCTGGATTCATGAGCATTAATCCTCAATGATTTTGTCAAAAATATATGGGCAAGGTACTTTTACTTTTCTCGTTCTTTCGTAAGCAGATCAGCTTCGAAGCATCATAATAGCTCAATGGAGATGACATCATATGATAGAGGTTGCTAATCCTCAAGATATTCTAATCTTTAATAGCACTAGGGGAAAGACGGCAGGGGTACACTGTTCTAAAGAGGGGGAGAGGAAAGAAAACATACAGTTCTTCATCCTCAATCAACCGAATAATGATGAGTAACGATGATGACGAAGATGACGGTGATGATGTGCCAAAGAGAATGAACAAGTCTCAACCGCAGGTAAGTGATGTAGTCTTTAGTCGACTTTATTGTTTTTACGATATTCTTGCAATTTTTGTTGCCAACTCAGCTCTATTTCGCATCCCTTAAAAAAGTAGGTGACATTTTTGGTCCATTTATTTATGAATGGATCGATTCTGGTTATGTTTCATCACAAAATGAAACGGGTCAAAATGCTACAAAGGAACCGGGCTAAACGAATCGAAAGTCGCCCCAAGTGTGTTATATTGTGTAAAACGTCATTAATAATTTTATATTCCTATTGAATAAGTTATGAACAAATAAATTTGTTTCGGGTCTACCTAACCTTTGTTACATGGTCGGTCCATTTTCCTCTTTAAAAAAATTTTTTAGTTGCTATGTTGCTGGTCGGTATGATGAAATGGGTTTTGTTTTCGCTTTAGTTAGGTTTTTTCTCGCAATTTATTTCCTTTAACTGACTGCTCTCTTTGAGGGGACTAGGATACTATGGTTCCCTAAGGAAGATAGCGTAATAGCAACGGCCTCATTGTGTTTTACTAGTGGATTTTTTTATGTACAATCCAAGGGTAGTCCTGTTTTGAGACAGCATTGAGTGATCTTTGGTGGTAACGTTGCAGATGAGATTGTGTGATCTATGAAAATGGTAAAAGATGAGAAGATGTAAAGTCTGCGGTTGTTTCTTAAGACATCAAATATCAAATATAGTTATTGTAGTTGGACATGACATGATTGTGTTATATTTGTTTCTGGCCAGTTTACTTTCTCTTTTGAATGAAGTCAGTATGTTAGATTTATAATTGTAATGCTACAGATTTCCAGATTTTATTTTGTTTATGCAATATTTTTTTTTTGTTATATGTTTATAATTAGTGACCACTTTTTTGTCTCTAATGCTAAGGTCCGTGACGACTTTATTGTCACTAATAGTAAATAAAATAACGCCTTTCTTTCGTCACCAATTTCATAAAATAGTGATGATTTTAGCCACTTTTGTGATTAATTAAATGAAGAAATGGGTTGTCACGCACCCTTAAGTGACGAATTTTGTTCGTCACTAATTTAGTGTCAAATTTTATTGTCGTCACTTTTTAATTTGTGACGGAGCTATTGTGACGACAAGTGACGACATTGACTTTCGTCATTAAACTCGTTTAGTGATGAATTTTCCTTTATTAATGACGATTTTCCACTCGTCACTAAAGCCCTTTTTTCTTGTAGTGAATGTAACACTTCACATGGAAAAAAAAACCAGTGTTTGTATCACCTGCAATGCATAGTATAAATGTTGGAGGCGCTTTCCATACACTTCGTACGACTTGGCGGTCAAATCCTTTTCCTGCATATTGCTCTCGCTTCTTAATTTTTCAGCAAATTTCGTCCAGAATTCTTTATCATAAGGCAATCCCATGCTCTTGTCCGTACCATTGCAAGCTTTTGCTAAAAGTGACATAAAAGTCCTAGAATGTCCCTTCATCTACACGTTACCATAAAAAAATATTTTACACAAACTGTAGACATACATGTATATACACACACTTTGGTGCACAAAGATAAACCACTACTTTACGAGTAGGGACTAAATACTTTACAAAGTGCAAACCACACACTACAAAAAAGGTGCTTTTTAGGACCTTTTCCTACGACGTTTTTTAATCAGCGTCCTAAAAACACATCTAATATGACGACTTAGTTTATGAGTCCTATTATCATGGAATCTAATAGGACATTTCATGTGTTGATCTTATTAGATGAGTTTCATACGACACTTACTCATTTTAGTCTCGTTATGATATAACATAATACGACACTTGTTATTTAGGTCCTATTATATTATGTTTTATAGGACTCTAAGCTATAGAGGTCATATTATATGTAATCTTATATAACACATTTATATGTGTCCTATAAGATTCGATTTTATAGGACATTTATATGGTTTGATCGTATAATGAAGAATTTTAATAGGACACTTGGTATACATGTCGTATTATATAAGTTTTATGGGACACTTATTTACTTTGGTTTTATTATGAATGAAACTTGATATGACACTTAATATTTTAGTCTTATTATCACAATTTTTATCGAGTACTAGGTCGTTTGTGTCTTATTGTATTTGACATTATGGGAACCTAATGTATATGAGTTCTAACTCATTTGATATACTTTATTATCGTATTTCACAAACCCAAAATTATTACGTAGATTTATGTTAGATATTAGAAAAAGACTCGGTCACCCCGTGTATTTTACTGTTCATTATAGCTCGTAGTTTATTAGTTAAACGTATGACTTTCGGTATCGAACCGGGTACTAATACCCGGTGTTTTGTAAGAACTATAAATACCTCTTCCAACTTTGGAAGAGGTAAGCATCTTATTCATTTTACACACACTCTTTAGTGTGTTTTTCTTATTTCTCTCTCAACCATTCTCTCTCTAACTTTCTCTCTCTAGATCTCTCTAGATCTATACATGTTTGTGTGAATTCGGGATCCTACAATTGGTACCAGAGCCTAAGTGGATTCGTGGTTGATTCTTGTGGTTAAACAAGATCAAATTCGTGGCTCTTTTTGGTGAAAAATAGCCTACGGCTCAAACATTATTTTTATGCTTATTGGTTTGTTAATTTTGTTTTTTCTTGTTATACATGTTAAACAGGTTAGTGAGCTACCAAATCAAGGCTTACATGAGCTCCAAGCTCGATTTATAAGCTTAAAAAGTTTGGTGTTCTTCATGGAGGTTTGGTTCATTTTTGATGATCCACGAAGAAATACATGTTATTGGATGTTTAATCTTCAAATATCATCTTAGTATTACATGTTTCTACCTTATTTTCGTGGTTAAAAAGCTTATTTGGCTTGATTATGCTTAATTCGTGCTTATGTTCTTCGTGGAGGGTTGCTTAAAATATCATTTTCTAAGTGGAGGTTTGACATAAAGTAGGGACAAGATCCGGATTTTGAGGAAAAAAGTTAGCTGGCGGGTTTGGCCTGAAAATGACGTTTTGAGAACGGCGGTTTGAAAACAGTGGTTTGGTATTATAAGCAGCGGGTTGATGTTATAGGCGGCGGTTTGAAAACGGCGGTTTTAAAACGCCAGTTTTAAAACGGAGGGTTGCTTTTATACGCAACGGTTTGGTCAATTATAGGTAGCGGTTTGGTATATTTTTTGCAGCGGTTTGGTCACAAAAGAGGCGGCGGTTTGCTCATTGTTTGGTGGCGGTTTGGCATATTTTTGGTGGTGGTTTGGCTATAATTTTGGTGGCAGTTTGAATTTTTTTCAGGCGGCTGTTTGGAATCATCCTAGGCAGCCGTTAACAACTAGTTAACCAATCATCCTAGGCAGTAGTTAACAACTAGTTAACCAATCATCCTAGGCAGCGGTTAACAACTAGTTAACCAATAACACGAACCCTATGGTGCCTAAGTGAAACAAAGGGTCATTTTGTTGGGATTTAACAACTAGTTAACCAATAACTACGAGTACGCAACGAATATGGATCTAGTTTAGCAAATATGATTAACACACAAATAACATAAGAAAACTAACTTTTAAAGAACAACTTGAATGAATCAAACGAGAACTAAACCTTTGAAACTACTGGATAAGATTCCACCTCTATGGTTGCACACACAAACACGTCAACCAAGAGCGTCCGGATGCTAGCCTTGCTTCACGTATATCCTAAACAACAAGTGTAAAGCAAACCTACTGAAATCAAGTACCAAAACCCACTCTTGTATGCTGTACCAAAAATCAGGAATGAGGTTTAGGGTTTCCACCGAATTCGGTTCAATCGAATTAGGGCAGAATGAACCGAAATTCACCAAAACAAAACCCTAATTGAATCTAACTGTTGTCATGCCTCAACAACCTGCAAACCAAAGTACTACACCTTCTGGAACAGACTTGGGATCGAATCACACCAATCTATAACCCTTAGGGTTAACCGAAATTTAACAAAAAGGTTTTAGGGTGAACCGAATTTTAGAAAACCTAATTAGGGTTTATGTAATTCGGCTGTTATGTGTTAAAGAGAGGGGGAACGAATTTCTCTGAATGTTTAGGGTTGTGAGTTGCGTCTGGAATGAGCAAGGGTGAAGGGGTTTTATAGCCTTGAAACCCTACTTATGAAAAGACTAGGAAACTCACTTATATCCTTATCACAACTCTTTTTCTTCTCCCTTATCCTTAAATAATAAACTTGGACACTCTCTAGAACCCTCTATGGCCGGCTACTTCACTTAGGCCCCATAGGGTTCGTGTCTTGTCATTTCTGGTCCTTTGGTTTACAATTTAGAAACGTTGCGTGAAGTTTAAAATGCACTCTAAGTGTTTAACGTGTGTGCCCCCAATAGGCTCACACATTTCTAGTTGTATTAGAGCTAATCCAACTAACATATTCTAATGGCTCCCACTTGGGAGTTGGTGTAGTAGACTGCCCATATACTAACGACAGAAACGTCTAGCAACACTCACATTCATTGTTAAAACTAGAAATGTCTCAGATCAAGTTTCAAAAACATTCTCAGTAGCATGGTTATGTATCTCTTGCTATAATCATCCCTTTGTTACAGATATCGTTAAACCATGGATATGGATCCTAACTCATTCCATATAGTTTAACCATTTAGATTATCGTTATAGAACTTAATACAGATATACCAAATGTAACCAAGAATCATCTTGCATTACCCTTTGGGTTCGGCCAAACAATTATCTGATTAATTCTGGAGAGGCGCCAATGGTATCATTTTGCACATATCAAGTGGAGGAACAAATTCTTTGTTGAATACAAGTGTTGTGAATGCTACTTCACATCACTTCCAATAATAGCCTTTATAACTACCATTTTCAGGTTAGCGTTTGACTTAGAATTAAAAAGTAATATCCATACATACCAGAGCTTGTTTGTATTCTCAAGTCTAAGGATGACTTAACTAACCATATTCGAGACTTTACTTATGACGACGAATCAAAAAGTAAATATTTGAAGGTTGGGGTGTCCAATATGCATCCCTTCTGAATAATATATGAGTTTGGCAGGAACCATCCATATATTCAAAGAATATAACCAACACTCGCATTTGTCTTGTGTAACAATATTCCCATATTGTTAACCGACAATGGACATATTTAGAATGATAAATCATTCATGGATTAAACATGCAAATATAGGATAACAATTATTATATGAATGAAAACAAATACCAAGTATCTTTATTCAACAGAAAATAAAATTGTCTTACAATCCCAATTATCCAAACACTAATAATACACAGATTTACATGAGACTACTAGCTGGAAGCATTCCAATATTCTTAGTATGTTCTGAATGCTTTGGAAAGGCTAATTCTTTAGTAAAAGGATTAGCTAAGTTGTCATATGTGTGAACTTTTTCTAATTTTATGTCGCCATATTCAATAACTTCACAAAGGTAGTGAACTTTGGCATGAAAATGTCTAGCACCTTTAGTGATTCATGATTAATTAGCTATAGTAATTGCTCCAGTATTATCACAATACATATTTATGGGTTCTTCAATTGTGGGAACAACACCAAGCCTAGAAATGAATTTCCTAACCCAAACGACTTCCTTAGAAGCATCATAAGCAACAATACACTCAGCTTTTGCAGATGAAGTTGCGAAAATGCTTTGCTTGGTACTCTTCCAGTCAACAACACCTCCATTAAAAATGAATACATATCCAGTCTGAAACTTGAGGTCATCGGTATCCGTTAGATATCCAGCATCAGTGTAGCAAAAAACCCTGAGCTCTCGTTTTATATCACCTCCGTAAACAAGAAACATATCCTTAGTATTCCTGAGATACTTCAGAATGTTCTTCACAATAGTCCAGTGAATATCACCTGGATTCTGTTGAAATTGGCTTGTTATGTTCTGAGCGAACGCAACATCATTGCGAGTACATCTCACAGCATACATAATAGAACCCACAACTGAGGCTTATGGCACATTGTACATGCGCTTCAATTTAGCAGGTGTTGAAGTACCTTGTGATTTACTCAGTCTTAGCTTTTCTTGCATGGGAATACTTCTACGTTTGGAATTCTCTATGTGAAATCTCTTTAAGATCTTCTCAATATAAGCACTTTGACACAAACCAATTAACCGCCATGATCTATCTCTGTAGATCTTAATTCCAAGAATATATGCAGCTTCTCCTAAATCTTTCATAGTAAAACACCTTTCAAGGTAGGATTTTACATCTTGTAACATTGGAATGTTGTTTCCCATGATCAATATGTCATTGGCATACATGATTAGGAAAGTGACATTACTCCCACTAGCCTTTAGATATACACATGGCTCATCACGATTTTGAGTGAAACCAAATTTCTTTATTTAATCATTAAATCGTTTATTCCATTGCCTTGATGCTTGTTTAAGTCCATAAATGGAACGTTTCAGCTTGCATACTCGGTTTGTATATTTTGGATTGACAAAACCTTCAGGTTGCTCCATATAGACCTCTTTTGAGAGATGTCCATTGAGGAAGGCATTTTTGACATCCATTTTCCAAATCTCATAGTCATAATACGCGGTTATAGCTATAAGAATCCTAATAGCTATAATGTCTTCAACAGGAGAGAAGGTTTCTTCATAATCAACCCCGTAGGTTTGAGTGAATCCCTTCGCTACAAGACGAACTTTAAAGGTGTGTACAGATCTATCCATGTCGGTCTTCTTTTTGAAGAGCCACTTGCTACAAACGGTTTTGCCGTTAGGAGGAAGATCAACTAAGTCTTAAACTTCATTGTCTTTCATGGATTGCATTTCCACATTCATAGCATTCAACCATTTATCAGACTCATGGTCCAACAATGCAGCTTTATAGGTAGCGGGTTCACCAAGATCCCCTAACTCATGCTCCTCAGCATCGAATAGGCACATACGATCTGGGGCATGTCGTATCCTTGTGGACCTACGAATGGGAATGATATCACTTTGAGGTTCATCTATTTCTAGATCATCTTCTTCATGATGTGAGCTAGTGTTTATAGAAGGGTGCGTATATTCTTTTTGAATAATATTAAGATCTTCTAAACTCCCACTTTCTTCTTGAGTTATAAGATAATTCTTTAGGAATTCAGCATTCTGAGCAACAAGTACTTTGTTCTTGGGTGGGTAGTAGAAAGAATAACCCATTGTTTCCTTTGGGTATCCTACAAAGATACACTTAATAGATCTGGGCTCTAATTTGTCAGGCTTGGTAAGAGTATCTTGCTTAACAAGTGCCTCATAACCTCAGACTTTTAAGTAAGACAGCTTAGAGGCTTGTCCATGCCATACTTCGTATGGCGTCTTTTCAACTTTCGTAGTTGGAACAATATTGAGAATGAGTGCAACAGTGGTATGCGTTTAATTACACATACTTTTCACCATTAAAATCGGACTTAAACAACCAAAAACGCACATAAAATGCCATAAATATGCCTGTTTTTGTGTTTGTGCTGTGCAAGTACCGGATATTCTCTAAAGGACAAAAACGAAGCTAAACCGAACAAAATTGAGCACGGATTTGGAAAGAGCGCGAAAAACTAAGGCCAAGGGTTCAAAAGGATTGAAAACGGAGCTAAAACGGAAATTTCCAGATCGACTCGACAACGTTTGTGCATTTAATGAAGTCAAGACGAAGTCAAAGTCAACCCCGGGATACGGCATTGGAAAGGGCATGGAAAAATGATCCCGAAACCCTATCATGATAAAATGGACCGACCCGTACCCATTTTAGTAGGTCGGGTCAGTCCAATATGTTTATTTAGTAAAGTAAAATGCCCATTTCATTTTCATTTATAACCTGGCCCAAAAGATAAAACCTGGCCCAACAAAACTTAACCCTCGTTAGCCCTATAACCCTTTCACCTCAACTGCAGTTAGTCCTTTAAGGACTGAAATTGCAAACATAAATAACACCTTGACGGACTGAAATTGCCAAAACCCTTATAAGTTTTATCAACAAAAGGACTTTCATTGCAAATATACATAACAGCATGAGGGGCTTAACCTGCCACTTACCCAAACCCTCACCTTGTTAATACCAGTCAAAACCAAACCCCTTTCCCGCCATTATCCCCTAAACACTATTCATCGTCATCTTTACAAAAATCTTAAATCCCTTAACCCCCATTTACAAAATTTAATACCATTAAACACCTTACCCAATCCTTAAACCCACAAACCCAGTCAAACACAGTCAACCTATAAACCCCTTTCCTGCCAAGACTTAAACCTGTCACTTTCACCCCCGCGTGCTACTGTAGCACTGCAACAATCAAACAAAATTCACCCTACAACAAAATAAACATCACCCCACACCCCATAAACCTACAAATACACTCTGGCAATCCTCAAGGTGCTCATTGGGTGATAAATTGAAGGGTCGTGATTAATAGGCTTGGGCAACAAGAAATATTGAAGGGTCAGGATAAGCTCTTGAAGACTATCACAAAAGAAACACAACAAGCACACAGTGACAGCATATAAAAGAAAGAAGACAGAAGAAACAAGTAGTATGTAGGATGTAGGAGTAGCTTTAGTTTAATTTTTAATGTTTTAAGTTATATATTTTCTGTCATTTTATTTCCTGAATCTTGTAAACTTTTTCCTTTTAATGAAAATTTAAGTA
The DNA here is from genome assembly GCA_026074375.1 of Tanacetum coccineum. NCBI lineage: Eukaryota > Viridiplantae > Streptophyta > Magnoliopsida > Asterales > Asteraceae > Tanacetum > Tanacetum coccineum. The sequence continues at coordinate 24,142 of BQNB010063183.1, forward strand.
TTTGCAAAAATTGTCTTTTGTATTCCCTTGAAACTGTATCTTTGTTCTAGCTTAATTAGTTACCTAAATTGTGTTAAACCATTTTGTTTATGCTTCTGAATGATTAATGTTAACCTGGTTATACAAGTTTTAAGTTAAAATTTCACTTTTTATAGTTTAAATTTGCTAAAACCTAGTTTAGGGGGTGTTTGGGGCAAGGGGTCAAAATGGGTCATTCGAGGTCAAAACTTATTTATGGTACTCAATACATATTTCTCAATCTTAAATTAAGTCTATAAGTAAGTTAAATCAAGTTTGAATCAAGTTTTTTAGTTTTCCTCATTTTTTTTAAGCTTAAGTTTTCCTACTGTTAGATATAAATTGCCAAGAGAGTTTTATCTTTGATTTTAATATCTTAGTTGTTAGTAGTTGATTTTCATGTTCAAAATGGTGATTTTAATTAGCTTAGAGTCTGGTCAAACAATTTTTGCACTTTTTCATTGTATTTTTTTTAGCAATAGGTCAAAACAGTTAAAACTATCTAAGTATGGGTCAGTTCTCATGAATTTTCAAGTTGATTTTTAGGTTAGTTAGAGAATGATTTAGGTTATGAAATTTTGAGCATAAGCTCTCTGGTTGGTGATCTTAATCTGGTTTAGCCTTGTTTAAATTTTTGAGCTTATTTGATAAGTATTTTATAGGGCTGAAAAAGCCCTTTAAGTCCTAGACTTAGCTTTGTCCTAATCTGCTATCTAGTCTTTCTTGCTTAATCTACTCATTAAATTTGCCTTTTCCTGCCTATATATGTTTATTAGATAGGGTAGATTAGTTGTCTATGCTTTTTAGGTTTTGGATTAGCTTATTAAGCTTATTTAGTTTAAGCAAAATCTTAATCAGTTAGCCTATTTTGCCTTAAGTTCTTTTTAAGCTTCTGTCATTTTTTTGCTTATTTACCCAGCTTAATTCTGATTCCCCATGCTTATTAGGTTTAGCATTTTAGTTATTTAAGTTTATTTTCCCCTTTTTTATGCTTATTGTGTTTTAAAAAGCCAAGTAGTTTTAGCACTTTTAGCCTTAGTTCATTTTAAGCAATTCCGTCTGATTTAAAAGCTTATTTTCCAGCTTATTTTTAATGTTTTAGAAAAAGTTGTAGTTAAGAGATGTGCATATTTATGTGTGTTCTATAAGTGTGTAAAAAAAAGAAAAAAAGTTTCTATAAAAAGTGAGAGGCCAGGATTCGAACCCTGGCTGTTCCTTTCATAAAAGTTAAATGTTCTTCAGAATAAAGCTCTTTTGTTGTCTTAATTTAAGCTCACATTGTGCTTGTTGGTCTGTTTGTTTTAAAAAACTGCATAAGTGCTTTTTCAGTTTTTCTGCTTATAGCTTAGGATTAATGTGCTTATTTCTATTCATCCTAGCTTATAGGATTAGGTTAGCTTAGATTTTAGCTTATAGTCCATTCAGTTTAGCTTAAGTTACTTTAATGAGTCCTTAAAAATTTGAAAAAATATATAAAAAGATTTGTAAACTAGTCAAGTTTTAGCTTTAAACAGCTTATGAAAAGAATTTTTTCATTAAAAGTTTCTTTTATAAAATTGCTTGTTGTTATAGCTTATCTTAAGTTTTGTTTCTTTAAAAATTCAAAAAATAAAAAAATCAATAATAAAAGCAGAAAAATGGGTTTGTGCTTAGGCCTAGAACCCCTGACCTCTCCCTTTCCCCCGCGCCCCTAACACACACTCTATAACCAATTGTGCTACAATAGCTCATCTGCTATTGTTTGCACACTTTATTACTATATCTCTTTTTTAGCCAATAAGCCTATAAGCTCTTTTTGCTTTTTTTTCCCGGCTTATTCAAATAAGCTGGGAACCATTTTGTATTTTTCATAGATTCCTAATAACTTTAGCTACTTTCTGTAATTTTCTTAGAATTTTATAAAATCGTTTAGTATTTTTTATAATTTATTTAGATTAAAACAGTAATTAATTCATAAAAAATTATTAAAAAGTCAAAAAAAATACTTTTCTTTTTTAGAAAATTTTATTTTATCAGTATGCACTTAGGAAAAATAGAAAAACTTTCGTAGGGTCATTTTTGCAAAATTTTAATTTTTAAAGAACGGGTTTCGGGCTCGGTTCTCGTTTTCTCGTTTTAAGCTTAATTTACTTCCGTTTTTAATCTAGTTTTTTTTATTCTTACTTTTTAGTCACTTAGGACTTATTAAAAGTAAAAATTTCACTTTAGGATTAAAATTCGATAAATTAGGTTTTTAGTCGCGTTCATTTTTAATTTCCGTTATCGTTTTTGTGTTTTAAGTTTAATTGCCTTAAATTTTATGTTCTCGTAGCCTTAGGATTTCCTTTTATGCCTTATTTATGCTTCCCGTAGATTTTTAAGCTATTTAATTGCCTTTTTATGCTTTCCCGTAGTTTTAGGTTTAATTTCCCGTGTCTTTTTACGATTTTCCCGTAGTTTTAAGTTTTCCTTAGTTTAAATTGCATTAATTTCCGTAGTTTTAGATAACCAATCAAATCTTTGTTCATTCAAGCATCCAACTATCAAACCAATAACATAACCGTCAATTTCACGCCTCGTCGGGATAAACGACCCGGATCCGGTTTCAAACTTTGTGGGTAACGAAGCGAGAGACCGATACTTCCGGTAATACTATACTATATATTTGATATAATTAACCCTAAAAAAGTTTATTGTCAATTTTTGGCGCCGCTGCCGGGGAGGTGTGTTGCGACAATATCGTTACGGTTTGACGATTAGTGACTTGAAGACCCTTCCTCGTGAAGTTATTGTTTCTCGTTTGTGGATATTTTCTTCTTATTATTATAAAAATATAAAAAAACACAAAAATATTTTTCACTTTTCTTTTATTAGTATAATTATAAAATAAATAAATAAAAAACAAGAAAAATCAAAAATATAAAAACATTGTCTATAAAAACAAATAAAAATCGTCATCAATATACATGACTTTCATTCCTAAAAGCATTATCATAATAAGTTCCCGATCAAAGATTTAAAATTGACCTTTGGTCACTGTGGAAATATTCTATATAGTTCAATCACCAACTAATGGTTTTGGTAAAATTACGTTTAATAAGTTAAAACGTTTAAACACCGGGTGTTATAAAAAAGGTTTTTAATAGCTCCGCGCTTTCCTACTCCTCCGCTCCTTTGTGCATTTTTCTTTTAAAGAGCTACCGTGAAGCAAGTTGATTATCGGTTTAGGTTATTCAATCTCGTTTTGTCCGTTAATAAAATATGATGTTTAAAAAACTAGGAAATCTAAAAATAATCTCCTTTAACCTCTTTGCCATTTAATTCTTTTTCTTATCCCTCTATTTTTAATTCTTATGACGTCACTCGATTATCGTTTGAATCCCCTCTTCACGATTATGGAATGTTCGTCTTATGGAGCTTTGTATAATAAATCATGTGGTTGTTCAAAAGGAGGTCTCGTAGACAAGTTCGTTCATGATCCTAATAAAACGTCTGACTCGTCTCAACGACCTCCTATACTTTGTGCAAAGTGTGGAAACCCGGTTGACGGTCCATCTTGTCAAGGATGTGCTCTATGGCGGAAGAAATTAAAGGAAGTTTTGTTTACAACTTGTCATGAAAATGGAATTAACCAGACCTTCTAAACACTTCGAGTCATCCGATGACGATACCAACATTGTTAATGCTCCTCGAGAGCCATTCGTTGTCAAACAGGACCCCGGTGAAAATTCCTCGCAAAGTCCTCCACAAATTAACCACAATTGTTGTTATAGGTGTGGTGATTCGTTAGATGGAATCTTTTGTCAACAATGCACTTATAAGTCTTGTGGGAAAGGTGCTCACATTGGTTATAATAGTCCACCGAAAGCTCTGATTATCTCTAATCTGGAACCATGCAATCAAACCATTGACGAGATCCCACAAACATTGCCAAGTTTTGATCCGACGTGTCATTCCAAAAAAGAAAATTCATTACCTTACGTTTCAAAACCTAATTTTGTTGATGATTCTCCTAACGTTTTCAACCACCTCCACAACCTCCTATCTATTCTTGTGAATTTTGCAGGAACGATGCTTGTTATGGTCACTATTGTACACCTCAAGTTCCATTTATATATCTGGAACCGTGTTACAATCAAGACTTTAATTTCCCGCAAGATTTTTATAATTTTCAACAACAATATCTTTGTTGTGAAAATTACGGGGGCCCGCATGAGACTTTTGAATGTCAACCGTTGAATTATTATGAACCTAATCCGTGTTATGATTCTAATCATTCGTGTTATGACCAATTTGATAATTCTCACCCACAACAATTTCTTTGTTGTGAAAATTGCGGGGGTCCTCATGAAACTTACCAATATTAACAAATGAATAAAGACTATTATCACGAGCAAAATTCTTGCTTTGATCCTAATTCTTTTGGCTTTAACCAGTTTCAACCCTCGCAATATACCGCTTATCATCCTATCTTCAATAATCAAAATGAGCTTTTCAAATCTTAAAATAAGCTTATGGAGAAATTGACATCCATACGTGATATGGTTGGTCAATATATACAAAAGAAGGAAGAAGAAAAGCAAATTGAAGAAGAGCAAGCGGCTAAAGATCGATATTAGAAGATTCTCGTTTGCTACGATGGTGACGATGACGAGGAAAGTTCTATACCTTTGAAAGATATTATTATTTTTGGACTTCCTTCGTGTGTTGCAATCACACTTGTTTTATTTACCAAGGAGCCCGTTGACTCTCTCATAATAGAGGATGAGCATCTTGACACTATTTTGGAAACGGAATCGGATGAATTAATAAAGTCTAGTGTCGAGAACATTGTCTAAATCCCAAGTGAGTCCGAAGATTCTTCTGACAGTGAGTGTGATTTTCCTCCGTATGATGATTCTCCAAAGAATCATGATCTTACTTTCTCTAACCCTCTCTTCGATATCGATGAAGATTTTACCTCGAGTGATGAGTCATTTTCCGAAGAGGACATTCCAAATAAGAATTTTAGAATTTTCTATAATCCTCTCTTTGATCTTGATGAAGAAATCACTTCCACTAAGGTTGATCAAATTGATGATGAGGTGTTAGAAAATACCAATTCAATTCCACCGGGAATTGAATATCTTTGTTTTAATGCCGAATCCGATCTTTTAGAATCTTTGCTTCATCGAGATACTTCGATTAATGATTCTCAAAAGATCGATTCTCTTCTTGATGAGTTCACCGGTGAACTCACTCTTCCCCACTCAATTCCACCGGGAATTGATGATGTCAACCTTGATCCGGAGGGAGATATTTTGTTTTTGGAAAGTTTGCTTTACGATAACTCTTCTCCCCGTCCTCCGGAAGAATTTAATTCTGAAAATCCTACCGAGTCTTTCTCTCCATCTCCTATCCCGGTCGAGGATAGTGACTCTCTTATGGAGGAGATTGACATTTTTCTTGATGGTGATGACTCAATACCACCGGGTATTGAGAGTGATGATTTCGACTCGGAAGATGACGATAATTCTACCTCCCGTCCCGAGTTCGAATCATTTCATGTTGATTATCCCGATTCGGGAGATTCAACCATTGATGTGGTGGAAGACATCCCCGTTGATGTGCCTAATATTTTGCCCACCCATCCCGCCCTTCAATTGGATTTCGACTTCATTCCTTCTAATGATCTCGGATCCGATCTTGATGATTCTTCTCCTTCCGGAGATAGAAACAAGATTTACGATCCGGGGATATGCATTGAAGTCGAATCCACGAGATTTCTTTCTACTCTTTCTCCCGTGATTGATACTTTACTTCCATTTTCATCCGAAAATGAAGACAAAGTTTTCAATCACGGTGTTCTTGCTTCTAAGGAGAAATCTCCTTCTTCTCCATCACATCGGGGCTTGAAAGCTTTCCAGCTTTCTCCTGAAAGCCCGATGTTGATTCATGGAGACAACACTCCAAATTTGGGTGTTCGTCATCCCCATTTCTATCCCCCTTGACAAGCTCAAGTATGGGGGCATCGGGTCAAGCAAAATGACCTTAAACAAGCGCTTCGTGGGTGACAACTCATGCTTATCCATTCTATCTTCTTTCTATTTGCTAATAAGTGTTTTGTGTTGTGATGAGGCGCGCCTCTTTCCTTTCTCGTTTGCTTATATTTTTGTGATTGTCCAGGATTGACCGGATTTTGAAGCCTCTCGTGCTCGCGTTTTTGTCCTTCGATCATAAGAGCTTCACATCCTCAGCTTCATTTGGGAATCCGATATCCTAATCTTATCGACTAACGTTTATCTTTAAGCATAATTCATAAACGGCTTAGGATTTGCGTAGAAACCCTTCGTAAAACATTGAGGACAATGTTTCATTCTAGTATGGGAGGGATCTTCGATTTGATTGTGCCTGCAGCCGTTGTTTTCACGTAATCCTATTTTTACCACCAAAATTTCAAAAAAAAATGAAAAAAATTAAAAATAAAATAAGTGTTTTTACCACCAAAATTTCCACATCTATGGTTGCTCACATAAACACGTCAACCAAGTGCGCCCGGATGCTAGCCTTGCTTCACGTATATCCCAAACAACAAGTGTAATGCAAATCTACTAAAATCAAGTACCAAAACCCACTCTTGTATGTTGTACTGAAAATCAGGAAGGAGGTTTAGGGTTTCCACCGAATTCGATTCAACCGAATTAGGGCCGAATGAACCGAAATTCACCAAAACAAAACCCTAATTGAATCTAACTGTTGTCACTGCAAACCAAAGTACTACACCTTCTGGAACAGACCTGGGATCGAATCACACCAATCTATAGCCCTTAGGGTTAACCAAAATTCAACAGAAAGGTTTTAGGGTGAACCGAATTTCAGAAAACCTAATTAGGGTTTATGTAATTTGGCTGTTATGTGTTAAGGAGAGGGGGAACGGATTTCTCTGAGTGTTTAGGGTTGTGAGTTGCGTCTAGAATGAGCAAGGGTGAAGGGGTTTTATAGCCTTGAAACCCTACTCATGATAAGACTAGGAAACTCACTTATATCCTTGTCACAACTCTTTCTCTTCTCCCTTATCCCTAAATAATGAACCTGGACACTCTCTAGAACCCTCTATGGCCGGCTACTTTACTTAGGCACCATAGGGTTCATGTCTTGTCATTTCTAGTCCTTTGGTTTACAATTTAGAAACGTTACGTGAAGTTTAAAACGCACTCTAAGTGTTTAACGTGTGTGCCCCCAATAGGCTCACACATTTCTAGTCGTATTAGAGCTAATCCAACTAACATATTCCAATGCATTGGTTTTGCTTCATTAAGTAGTTAGATACTAGATTTAGCACTCCCAAAGTTTATATTATATCTCGGGGATCGGAAGGAATAATTGTTAGCCTCAAGATAAACATTTCACAATATCCAATAAACCAAAATGACGTATTTATATCTTAGCAAATAGTCACAAGCTGAACTTATATAGTTGAACAAACTTGTTGATGAATGTTTGAAATGTGGCTCTTCACCTGATAATTTGGTTAAAGCATCATTAAGACCCTAAATTGATCTCTGTGGCGAGGTGAGTTTCAGAAAGACGGTATTCACAGGGGATTTTGAGATGTTTTTTAAATGCATTGAGTAGTCAGCAAAATACAGATGGGTGTATATACAAATTATAACAATTCATTAGCACTATTTGATATTGAACTTAAGATTTTGCCATTTTACTACAGAGAAACATAGATATCATATCAAATGCAATACGATATTCTAGCATCAATGAAAATTTAATTATATTTGAATGAGGAGATAGAGTACAAGAACAACTATAAACTAATAAATCCTACATGTACCATAAAGAATGGTCGATATCATATTACTATTCCCACTACTTAGTATCTCACCATTAATCTCGCTCACAAAGCTCATTTGGAAAGGCCAATCTAACTGGAATTCGAACTTCATTTTTTCTTGTATGGCACTTTTTTCGGATTCTCATGTTATGAGGAGAGAATGTAGACGTAGTGTCTTCAACAGAAATTTAATTCCTAAAACGGTAGCATGAAAATATACATCATCTTCAAAGGAAGAAATCCTAGCTTCTATTCAACACGGTATGAGTGCATAATAAATGTGCATGGATTTTCTGGGTTCGTTTATTATGGATTTGACACGGAAGATGAGGCGTCGGCTGCTTTCAACAATTTCTGCAAAGAAAAAGCCGAATGTGAAAAAGTTAGAACTAATCCTCTTCATCCTTTTACTTTGTTTCCACATATGTGTAACCCCACCTTTCTTGTTTTTCGTAGAATTCTGAAATCTTTTGTCTTGGTTGTAACAAGTCTCTGAACCTCCAACTATGTAACAATAAAAAAGAAAAAAAGACACTAATGGCTAGGTTGGAGATGCAAACGGTGTTTCCTCGTCAGCTGCAAGCGGTGCTTCCTCATCATCGGCTTATGCAACTTTAAAGTATGATCTTCAGACTGTTAGAGCTCAAAGAGAAATTCTGCTTAAGTTGTTAGAGATCAAGTTGAATAATTGAATTACGTTGTATATGCGTGTATATATCTATATGTATGTGGTTGTTTGTGCCCGCACGATGCGGCGCCTTTACATACTTCGTTAGTGGGTTAAGCTATGTTTGCTAACAGAAGGATACTCATAGAAACTATAGTTGATTTATTCTTTGATTACGCATCATCTCTTTGTACTGATTTTGTGCATTGCAAGTCTCAAGTTTATTTACATTATAGTACTAGTAATACACATTGCTTGACAAAAATTTGTTTACGCAGAAAAGAATAAATTGAACCCAGATATCTGATATGCAAAAGATCCACATGTATCATTGCTCGACACATTGCTCACTACTATAATAAAGATTTATGCTTTGTTTTTGCAGAAAAAAATTGTTTTGGACTACTTAGAGTCATTACAAAACCCCGGAGTCCCCAAACTCAGAGATTAACCCATATTCAAAGTTAAAATTGGTTGTGAAACTAAGATGATCTTCACAGATTGGGGAGTATTTGTGATGCGTCACATGCAATTTTACATGGGAGGAAAGGGCGAGGATTTTTATTGCGTTTTCAGTGACAATCCATTGGAAAAAGAATGGCAGATCAATGCATTAAGGAAGAGGTGCGTGTCCTTAATCCTACTGTCAGAAGCAAACATACGTACTGAAAGATAAAGTCTTACGAAGAATAATTTGTTCACAAGTCATAATTTGTTAAGCCATAATCTGTTCATAACCATTTATCCAACAATAACTTGTTCCTAAATGGTTCACAACCATAGTCACCTTCAATCCAAAATCCAACGGGTAATAATTTTTCAGAATCAGTCACCTCAAACCCAAACCGATCACATACATCACACACTAATAATCCCCCCTACATCTTCCTTATGTTCTTCTCCTCCGCATTATGTCCCGCATTGATAATCATGGTAGACCTCTCTCCCAGGTCTTTTTGTTGCAGAAAAATAGATGATGCCCAGGTGGATGTAGAGAGATAAGATTCAGTAACAACAACGTCTTTGAGAGTTAACATTTTACGACGTACCAAGTCATGCAACGCTTCTTGTAATTCCATCTCAACCTCCGGTAGTAAATGTGAACCACTTGATTGCGAAGTCACCTTGCTACTGACCACATTTTTATTCGCTCTTTTTAAAGAGGAAATTCGTGATTGCTGAGTCTCTGGAACACTACTGTTACTAGAAGTCACTACAAGAAAAAAGGGCTTTATTAATAAAGGAAAATTCGTCACTAAACGAGTTTAACGAGTCGGCATACTGCCTGCGTGTTGCGGCGGGGCTAACCTAATGTCGAAAGTTATTTAGCTTCGAGAATAGTGTAACAATTTTTTTGTATACAATTGTTATTGTAACAAAGAATAGTGGGCCGACTATTTTTTGTCCATATATATTATAGATTTACCATTTGGCCGGTCACATGGGCTAAAAGGAGCCCGGCTAAGAATTCGAACATTTTTGACATTTTTTATAAAATCGTGCGTATGTCAGAAGCATTGCAATGTTGGGCTCGTTTTGTTCGCAATTCGAAGATCTTTCCGCGGGTGGTTTTTTATATTACCTACTTCTATGTTGCACGTTATTGTAACAATTGTAACAAAGAATAATGATCCGACTATTTTTTGTCCATATATATTATAGATTTACCATTTGGGCCGACCACATGGGCTAAAAGGAGGCCGGCTAAGGATCCGAACATTTTTGACATTTTTTATAAAATCGTGCGTATGTCAGAAGCATTGCAATGTTAGGCTCGTTTTGTTCACAATTCAAAAAAATTTCCACGGATGATTTTTTTTATTACCTACTACTATGTTGCACGTTATTATACTTGCGCCACAAATGTTGAATAAGTTAAAAAAAACCTAAATGATACGGCCCAAACTGGGAGCCCAGGAAAAAAAACTTGACCCATGCCACAAAAAGACAAAATAAGAAACTCATAATTAGTATATTGTTCAATGACGAAAGTCAACGTCGTCACTTGTCGTCACAAAAGCTCCGTCACAAATTAAAAAGTGACGACATTAAAATTTGACACTAAATTAGTGACGAGAAAAATTTGTCACTTAAGGGTGCGTGACAACCCATTTCTTCACTTAATTCATCACTAAAGTTGCTAAAATCGTCACTGTTTGATGAAATTAGTGACGAAAGAAAGGCGTCATTTTATTTACTATTAGTGACAATTAAGTCATCACAGACCTTAGCATTAGAAACAAAAAAGTGGTCACTAATTATAAACATATAACAAAAAAAATATGGCATAAACAAAATAAAATCTGGAAATCTGTACCATTACAATTATAAATCTAACATATTGACTTCATTCAAAAGAGAAAGTAAACTGGCCAGAAACAAATATAACACAATCATGTCATGTCCAACTACAATAACTATATTTGATGTCTTTAAGAAACAACCGCAGACTTTACATTCTTCTCATCTTTTACCATTTCATAATCACACAATCTCATCTGCAAACGTTTACCACCAGAGATCACTCAATGATGTCTCAAAACAGGACTACCTGGATTGTACATTAAAAAATCCACTAGTAAAACACAATGAGCCGTTGCTTTACGCTATCTCCTTAGGGAACCATAGTTCCTAGTCACCTGCAAAGAGAGCAGTCAGGTTAAAGGAATAAATGCGAGAATAACCTAAGCGAAAACAAAACCCATTTCAGTCATCCGACCAGCAACATAGCAACTATTTAAAGATGGAAAAATGGACCGACCATGTAACAAAGGTTAGGTAGACCCGAAACAAATTTATTTGTTCATAACTTATTCAATAGGAATATAAAATTATTAATGACGTTTTACACAATATAACACACTTGGGGCGACTTTCGATTCGTTTAGCCCGGTTCCTTTGTAGCATTTTGACCCGTTTCATTTTGTGATGAAACATAACCAGAATCGATCCATTCATAAATAAATGGACCAAAAATGTCACCTACTTTTTTAAGGGATGCGAAATAGAGCTGAGTTGGCAACAAAAATTGCAAGAATATCGTAAAAACAATAAAGTCGACTAAAGACTACATCACTTACCTGCGGTTGAGACTTGTTCATTCTCTTTGGCACATCATCACCGTCATCTTCGTCATCATCGTTACTCATCATTAT
>BQNB010063184.1:2353-35785 GCA_026074375.1 Tanacetum coccineum
AATAATGAGTATTATGGATTTAATTGGAGTAACTTGTTTAAATTGGTAAATCTTAGGATTACAACCAAATCGCCTATACATGTTGTTTATTAACTAACTACACCGGTTAGTTAACCTCCAGTTTAAACCCTTCCACTCTCATCTTTAGAGTGATGATCCACTAGAACAACCCGTAGAGCCAATCCTTTAGGAATTTACACCAACTATTTGTTTCATTACACCCTTACACCTTAACCTACCCTGTTAGATTAAAGTTTAATTTACAGTTTCTAGTTGCTTAAAGTGTAAAGTTTTTATTTCCCGAGTCTTGTGTTATTTTCTATCTTTGGTGCGGTTAGAAATTTGCACATTGCAAATGGGAATGTATATTAGTAATCAAAGCTCATGTGATTTTACTAACGTCACAATTTATGGTGAATCCGAAGAACGAAGAAATTACCGAATGAATTATCCAGAATTATTATGATCGTGAAGATGGTGAAACTACACCGAGAATTGAAGTATAGTTATAAAAAAAAAAGAAAAATTTCAAAAAAAATAAGAGAAACAGAAAGTTTAAAGATAATCATTTCGCGAAAGAGCATTACCAAAGGAATTATACGAAGGATCGATTATTCGTTGACACGTCGACAAAAGTCAACGATGTAGAGTATTGTACAAAGTGGAAGATATCGCCACTTACCTTGTAGAGTATGTAAAGTTTTGGGATGATTGGGGAATTGACCGTCATGGGAACGCCAACTTAGGTTGTTTTTTTTTATCTATGATCAAGACATTGTAAATAGTTGTCTCTCTGTCATAATAACGGTCGAGAAAATAAGTGTCTAGCAACTTGTACTTTAAGCCTTAATATATTTGTTTCTTGATTTTTATTTAACAACAATTTACTTCCCTCTCATCTAATGATTAACCTCTGGTTTTACCCGAATGAGGAGCCATACGAACATGCATGTCTATTCTGGCATTCCGGGTGTGTATGCATGTCTTGCACCTTGTCGATTTATGACTTTTTAGTCTTCATCTAACGTTGGTTAAATCTCTAATGGGGATGTGATGAAACACATGTCTATTCCGTTCCTTACGGCCTATGGAGTGTGTGCTTTAGCTGCCATGTTGGAGTGGTATTCTGTGTGAAAGATTGTAGGAATGGATCAACCGTTAAGCCTTTCCTTATAAAAAACCTATATTTACCTTTATAACTTTGTTACTCCTTGGCTTTAGTTTGGTGGAGATGTGTATCTCTTTGCCAAGGCTTATGATAGAATAACTCGATACGGACGAGCAATTGAGCGAATTAGTTACAGTTACCACATAGATTAGTTGCGGTGATTTGAGTGTTTTATCTTCCTATTTCATGTGAGGTGGTTTGGTTGTGTACGTTAATAGATCCGAATAGTGTTTAACGGAAAATATCCTTAAGGGATACATTTTTATAAACTAATAAATCATCTCAAATGTCACATATATTATATATTTATGTGGCCAAAGGATGAACAATAGTTACTCTCAAAAACCATTCGTGTGACTATAAAGTGTTTACGGTCACTAATACTAATTAATCCAACAAAACTTGTGCCTAATTTGTCACATATATTCGGGTTTCGGTCACTCTTTTTCAATGGAAATAGCCACGAACTCCCTAGCGTGACCGTATGTGACCTACAGTGGCGCGATCTTTAGTGACAAACACCCAAAAAAACACGTGTGACCATATGTATATCGTCACACATTTTTGGAGTGACCAATACCAGTTTTTGTACCAGTGGTATCCGTGCCTGCACTCACCAAAGACCACAGCAGATTAAAGATCAATACGCCGTATCCAGAGGACTCAATACGCCGTATTCAAAATATGGAATCAATATAATACGCCGTATCCAACCCATTGGATACGCCGTATTGAACCGACTTCCAGACATTATAAATAGAAAACTCAAAAACGAGTTTTAAGTGTGCTAAATCATATTCTTGATACCTAAACCACAAAATTCGATTTTCATAGGAGAAAAAGAGCAGAAGAGGTCGAGCAACGTATTCGATTCCATAGGAGACATCGTGTAATTCCATATACTTTCGTAATCGTTTAGTTTTTGGTATCATTCGTTATCTCGGTTAGTTTACCTTGGCTAAATTATTACTCTTGTATTTATTATGACGATTGAAGGCAAATACCTTCGGGTATTAGCCATTATTATGAAGATCTGAATGTTTGGTATTTGTTTATATCGATTTCTTGATTCATCGTTGAGTGCTTGTTTATGTTTATCAATTTATACTTGTTTACGCGCTTTTGTATGCGACCTATCATTCAACTGGATCTAGCTAAGTGGACCAAGCGGATCTAGAGTCCGGGATAGCTCTCCATATAGTAATTTATACACCTAGAATAATAGTTACACAAATATTATCCTTCTAAGTCTGTGTCTAGGATACGCTTCGGGCTTAACTAGTTAATTGGATATTGCCGATGGTTTATTAATCGTGTTGACTAGCAGGTGACCTAGATAATTCAACAAATAACGTTCTGATTCCATTGGATAGTTGGACAAGTGGACTACTAGTGTATAGATTGCCATTAAGCGGTAAGTGGGTAAAGTCTCTATGAGCTAGGGTTTAACAAGATCACCATTGCTTTAATCCCTAAGATAGATTATAATCAGCAAATAAGGATGCTTTATGCGGATGCTTTAATTATGACAGAATTAATGTGTCTAGGTCTTAGGATGATGTAACGCCTAAGTCTTAAGAATGATATGCCACCTCGAGAGAAGAAATCATTGCACTAAATAAACAAACCAACATTCTAATCGGATTAATAATGGTTAATACAGTTTTCTTATATAAGGTTCAACCGCTCTTTTATCTTTTGTTAATTAGCTTGCGTGGGTAAAAGTGCCTTGAATTGATTATAGACACCAACCAAACCGTGCCAGTCTCTTAGGCTAAAAAACCCCCTTTTCCCGTTAGAATTAGGATTTAAACTGACATTTGTTTAACATAGGTTTAGAATAGAATAGAATTAACATAGATTAGATAACCAAGATATTAATTATATTGATAGATTTAACCTCGCTTCAAGTGTTCGAAACTCTACTTACCACGAAACTACTACCGATCGGGTAGACTGCCCATTAAAGTATTATTTTTGGTTTAGTCGGCAAAATATAAATTTAAAACTTGAATCATCTTAAATATACCATACAACGACAGCACATCACAACGCCTCACCTTTGACTTTATTTATTGCTTCCTCATCTTCTTTCACAATCATTCCATCTAATTCTACTTTGTCCTTCTAAATCTCATCGAGCACTTTCTTGTATTTGTCATGATAAGCCATTGTCTCAAGTACTGGTCTTACTTCCTCTAACTTCTAGCTAATTCTAAGTGCCAATGCTTCCTTTGCTGCCTCTTCTTGAGTCAAATGCCTCCCAATTGACGAAGATGTCCCGATATCTGGGTAGAAGAAGTTAAGATTCTCCATTGCTCTCTTCTTATTACGGCTACTTTTCCCCATTTTGCATACAAACAACGGAAGTTCTTCTCCATCCAACTGTGGTATATCCTCAAAATTAAAATCAAGCAACTGATACCAATCATCCATACTATTCTCTGTCTTCTCAGAATCATCATCGAATGGATCTTCTTCAGGATAAACAGTGATTACCCCGCTACTGGTATGTGCTTAATTACACATACCTTTTACCTTTAAAAACGAGCTAAAATAACCAAAAACGGACTTAAAATGCCAAATATACGCTTGTTTTGCTAATTGTATTGTGCAGGAATGAATATTTAAGAAAAGGACGAAAGACAAAGCCAAATCGAAGCCGAAAAGTCAATCAAGTCAAAAAGTCAACAGAAAAGTCAACTGGTCAAAGTCAAAGTCAACCCAAGTCAACCCCGAGAACATAGGAAAACATCGTTGAAATCTCCGCGGCAACCGAATACGCGTTCGATTCAGGTTTCTTATATTTTAAATCGTTCATATATCAACCGTGTCTATTTTTACAATGACTATACTTTAAGGTTATCCAGCCAAGTTTAATGAAGATCTAACTGTTTTTGGTTGTTATCTTAATTGCATAATTTATCGCTTGATTGGTTTATTATATCTAAATTTATATTCGTTTACCATGCTTAAGTATCTACCTATCATTCATGACTGGGTCCTAGTCCTACATATTTACAGCGCTGCAATCTTCGATGTTGTATGGGCTGTAGGCTAAAAGATCCGGGATAGCTCTCTATATGCAATAATATATATCCTTAGAATCAAATGATCACAAATATTGACCTATCTTGCCCTTTGATTGTGAGCTTAATTGTGCCATAAGGTGACCTTGGTACCAACGAGTACGTTCTAATCAATTGGTAAGGACTCGGACAGTGGACTACTAGTATATAAAGAGCCGTTAAGCAGTAAGTGGGTAAAGTCTCCATGAGCTAGGGTTTAGTAAGAGCATAATTATTAATCTCCGAAGATAGATTATAATCAACAAATGATTGCTTTATACGGATGCGTCTAATTGTGACAGGATTAGCGTGTCTAAGTCTTAGGAAGAAGTACCGCCTAAGTCTAGGAATGATATGCCCCTTCGAGATAAGACAATCATTGTACTAATAAACAAACCTACATTTTATCAGATTGTTCATGGTTGATACGTTTTCCTTACATTAGTTCTCGACCGCTTCTCTATCGTTTGTTTGTCTTCTTGTGTGTGTTTATTCATTTACTTGTCATCAAAACCTTAGGTTAGATAACTAAACCTCGTGCCAATCTCTTAGGCTAACCCCCCTCCCCTTTTGCATTAGTTTTAGGTTTAACTTAGATAACTAAAATATTGATAGAATTAGGAATTAACGCTCTTGATCTTAGTGATCGACACCCTACTTACCACGAAACTCCATATGACCGGGTACACTGCTCGTTAAAGTGTTGTTTTTAGGTATAGTCGGCATAAAATAAATAGTAAAACTTGATACATAAATAACACCTACACAACGACACATCAAGTTTTTTGGCGCCGTTGCCGGGGAGTGAAGTTGTTTAATTCTATTTATTAGTGTTTTAGTTTAGTTTAGATTAGTTTGCATATTTGCGTGTTTGCTTTTTTTGTATTTGATTTCCTGCATTGTATATTTTTGCATATTGTGTGTTTTCTGCATTATTCAAAGTACGCTATAAAAAAATTCAAACCAATACGGCGTATTTAAATTATTGGATACGGCGTATAAATTTTTTTAAATCAATACAGTGTATTCGCCTCTATCATCAATACGGCGTATTCAGTTCACTGAATACGGCGTATTAAACTATTTGACAATTTTCTTTCCTAGCAAATTTATTACAGGTTAAAATGGACGACCCCAACATTACTATGGAGGAGTATATCAGGCATCAGGAAGAAAAAGCTCGTAGGCGTGGTAAAGTGTTTAACTGGGAAACTGTTAAGTATGGTAAGATCTGGTATAATGAAGACGTTCAAGATCTCGGATCTGTTAAAACTGAATTCCCAGCTATAGTCTTCAACGATACGTTAACATCTAAAGCACTCTTGTGTTGGCCTATAGTAAGTTCTCTTAACAACGACAATAAGGTTGATTTTGATTTCGAGATATCATTTTTCGAATCTGATGATGAAGATTATACTGTTATATAATATAATGATTCGTTTTTGTAAGATATTTTCTACCATTGATTTAAAATCAGATTAGGACAATGATAATACTAAAATCGATATTAAACAATCTTTGGGGGATTTATCTATCGAACCATTACCTAATATAATAAAAATTGATAAACAAGAGTCAAATAAACTTTTGGAAACAAGTCATGATACAATCAATAAATTTTTCAAAACTAATACTTTTAACAAAGAATTAGGTATTAATATTGTGACTTGGAATTATCTTATAGAAGGGATGCCAATTTTTATTATAAAAAATTTATATTAGCCATTTGGCATCCCGTTCGCCCCAAGTTGTTTTATAAGGATGGGATTAAATCGGGACAAGTATAACTTAAAGACTTTTCTGTAAACAAAAGTGCTTGCAGGGAGACAACCCAGAATGTATTTTTTTATTTTTTTATCGAGTCTGTCTTCCCAGTTAGTCGATACGGCGTATCCAACCTTAATGGATATGGCGTATTGAACTAACTAGACGTTATCTAGTCTTTATTTTTCTGCATTTTAATATTATTGTCAGGTTTGTCTATACGACGTATTCATAAATATGATACGACGTATTCGACTGCTGACCAGTACTTTGGATTGTTTTCTACAGGTTTCAATACGCTGTATCCTGGTTTATGGATACGGCGTATCGACTTCCTGCACAGTTTTTAGGTTTTTATTTCGAGTCTAACCAACGAATACACGAAGATAGAAATTGCACTTGTTTTCTTATGCTTAATACAGGACCTTCTGAACGAAAATGATGACTTTGGAGGAGTATTTATATTATGGAATTTAACGTGTGTTGTAGCCATGCTGGCATTCTGAAGCATTTACAACACACAATCTTGCACATAAACGCAACATGGAGGATCATACCGAGCAAATCCCATGGGAGTTTCTCGTTCCAATTCTTTTAATTTCTCGTTTTTGGTGTTATATTTATACAACAAGGTCGTTGTATACTTCAAGTGGGGGGAGGAAAATTAGAACGCTTACTTGTCTATATTTTCACAATAAAATGCTTAAATTATGCCTAATTTTTTTTTTCAAGCATACTTTTGTGAAATTATTAGTTACATAACCCGCACACATAACCCTTGTAAGATATTATGAGAATTTAGCCTTATCCATTTCCAAATGTTTACCCAAATTTCATAAAATTATGAGTGTGCCGGTGACGTGTAGAATTTAACTTGGCTTGGTATATCTATTCGAGACCACAATAATAAGTACTATTTTTAATAGATGGAGTGACATTTTTTAAATTGGTAAATTTCTAGGATTACACCCAAAAAGCCTATATATGTTGTGATATTAACAAACTACACTGGTTAGTTAACCCCCATATAAACCCTTTTGTTTACTCTCATTTTTAGAGTAAGATACCCATAGAAAAACCTGCTGAGCCATTCCATTCTTTTCTTACACCAAATATTTGTTTCGTTAAACCTTTACACCTTAGCCTACCCTATTATATTAAGTCCTTAATCGGTTGCTAGTTTCTTTTGTGTAAAGTATTGTATTTCCTGTGTTACAATGAAAAATTTTGCTATCTACGGATAGGTCGGGAAAATTGCACAATGCAATAGGAATGTGAAAGTAGTGTATATTTTAAATCTCAACTTTTCAGTGTGTTTTACTACTTTCACAAATTATTATTTACATCCGAAGTATGGAGGAGAATGGATAAATTATCCGGATTGATTGTGATCGTGAAGATGGTGAAATTACACTGAAATTCGTAGTATATATGTTGAAAAAAAATGAAACTCGAAAAAAGAGAAAAATACAAAAAAGTGATTCTGTAGAGTATTGTTGTATGTTGGTCGAAATAAACCAACCATGTATTTCTTGTAAAAAAAAAAAAAATGGTGGTCGATATCACCACTAGAATTATGTTGTAAAGATATTTAAAATTATGGACGATTGGGAATTGACCGTTACGGGGAAACCAACTAAGGTTGTTTTTGTTGATCTATGATCCAGACGTTTATGTCTATATTTTTGTGTCTTTATTATGGGTGCGGTCGGGTTAGTACTAGCAACACTATACCTTATTTGTTTGGACTTAATCTATTTGTTTTGTTCTTTTTATTTAACAACAACTACTTTCGCTACTTTTTCTTTCCCTTTCCTAATAAATCCCCCGTAACCTTAGGAAGGTATTACCTGTCTGAATAAGGATGCGAGCAATTCACATATGTCTATTCGTCGATAACTGCCATGTAGAGGTAAATTGTCCGCCTTGTTGTTATTATATACTTTTAGGTGGAGATAGAGATTAGGAAGACCTAACCCTGTTAACCCTCAGTCGTCCTAAGCCCTCTAGTTTTGAACATCGAGGAAGGAGACATACACATGCAATAATGTATACTATCTATTCCATCGTTATGGATGTGTATATGTGGTTTGTCGCCCTTGCTCGTTTACGACTTTTGGTAAAGACTACTAGTCCTATCCTTTAGCTTATTCGAGTTAAGGAATGAATGCAACCACGTGTGTCTATTCCATCGTTATGGATGTGTATGAAGGTTGCGCCTTTTCTGGAATATTGGTATTGATAGAGATTATAAAGAGTGATCAAACCCTTAAACCTTTTAAAACCTAATTTACCTTTGAAGACTTGTCACTCCTTAGCTTTAGTGGTGGAGATGTGTATCCTTGCCAAGCCTATGATAAAATACTCGTCACGATCGAGCAATTAAGCGAATTAGTTAAATACTACAACATAGATTAGTTGAGCAAATTGAGAGTTTTCCTATTTCATGAGGTGTTTAGTTGTGTACTAGTAATTGAACGAATAATTGCTTAAAGGAAAAATCCTTGACTACGGGTGGGATACATTTTCATAAATTTTCTAAAATCTACTTGAGGACAAGAAGGATTCAAGTGGAAGGATATTTGATGACATCAAATAACGTCACTTTTATAGCATCATTTATCCCGTCTTTATTGCTCGTTTTACATTCTTTTATATAAGAATTGATACTTAATTGATTATATTTATTATTTGTAGTGAATATCGAGCATATGGAGAAAGCTAGTGAAAAGGCACGCATTTTGGAACTTAAATGAAGAATTCGAGAAAGTCTACTAATCTAACAGCCAATACGCCGTATTATTCTAGACCTATACGACGTATCCAAGACTTTGACGAATTAAAAGACCATTGTCTGACCTTGAAGAATACGCAGTATCCACATTAACGATACGCCGTATATAAACTTTGGTCAATGAAGAATGAACACAACTGGTTTACATCAATACACCATATCATCAAGAAAGATACGCTATCCTAACCAAACTCACAAAGACATCCATGACGAGAATACTTAATACGCCGTATCCAGAAGATTTCATACGCCGTATTGAGAGGCGGTTGATGAATATTCTAGAATATTATAATCGTGGAGCCTACGCAAAACTACCCAATACGCCGTATCCCACATCGCCCAATACGGTGTATCGATCAATTTCCAGACTCTATAAATACAAAACCCTAAACTCAGTTTTAGGTATGCAAGTGAAGCCCTAAACCACCAAGTCGACTAGCAGATGAATAAAGGAGCATAGAAGGTCAGAAAAGAGCCTTAAGATCATAGAAAAACTCTTGTAATCTTCGCACAACCAAATACGCGTTCGGTTAAGGTTTCTTTATTTTAATCGTTCATATATGAAACCGTGTATATTTTTACAATGACTATCGGTGAGTCCTTAGGAATCACCAATGTTTATTGAAGTTTTAAATGTTTGGTTTTGTTTATAATATGATATTCTTAATTTATCATTGAATGTTGATTATGTTATCAATTATACTTGTTATGTACTTAAGTATACGACCTATCATTCAAACTGGGTCTAGTCCTACATTTTAATGCCTGCAACTATCGGAGTTTTTGTGGTTGTTAAGGCTAAGGCCGGATTGCACTCCATATCTGCAATTTTCTATATCTAAAAATCATAGGATCACAAATTAAATGACCTTATCGATTGCCATTGGTTAGTGAACAAGTTGGACTAACAGGTGACCTGGGATCAACAAATGATGTTTTGATTCCCTTCGTAAGTACCCATATAGAGTGGACTACTAGTATATAAAGAGGCATTAAGTAGTAAGTGGGTAAAGTCTCGTTGAGCTATGGTTTAATAAGATCACCATTATTAATCTCCTAAGATAGATTATAATCAACAAATGCTTGCTTTATGCGAATGTGTCTAATTGTGATAGAATTAACGTGTCTAGGTTTTAGGAAGAAGTACCGCCTAAATCTAGGAATGATACGCCCTTTGAGATAAGTCAATCATTGCACTAATAAACAAACCTGCTTTTATCGGATTATTCATGGTTGATATATTTTCCTTACATTAGTTCTTGACCGCTTTTCAATCGTTTTTTTATCTTTTTATGTGTGTTTATTGCTTTACTTGTCATCAAAACCCTAGGTTAGATAACCCAAACTCGTGCCAGTCTCTCAGGCTGAAACCCCCTTTTATCATTAGTTTAGGTTTAACTTAGGTTTAACATAAATTAATTAATTTAGTACTAACATAGATAACTAAAATACTAATAAATTAGATATTAACACTCCCATTCTTAGTGATCGACACCATACTTACCAACGAAGCTACATTTGATCGGGTACACTACCCGTTAGTGTTGTTTTTAGGTAAAGTCGGCAAAATATATATAGTAAAAATTGATAACAACTAATATCTATGCACAACAACACATCAATGGGGTGTTTAGTCGATCGATTTAGGGAGGAAAAGAGAAGAGCCAGATGTGATAATGTGATCCCATAAGCCTTGTATATATAGGGTGTGGTTAGGAATTTCCTAATCCTTATACAATTTCTTAGGGATCAGGAAAACACCTTTTCTTTCCTTTTCTTCCTTTAGGCCGGTCGTAGGTTTCAAATATGATCCCTCTATATTTGATTTTCGAATTAGATAATTATTGTTTTACAGTTACACACTAAATAAAAGCTAACGTAAATTATTCTCAAGGCAACTAACTAACTCTCATTAATTATTATTGTTAAATCATTATAATATATGTAATAAAAATATTATAATATATAATATATATACATTAATATTATATAATATTATATATATATATATTTATATAAATATAAAAATTATATATATATATATATATATATACAATAAATATATTAAATACATTATTAAAGTGGTATCTCGGTGTATACGTGTGTGGCCCCATAGGCTCACGTATCTCTAGCTGTATAAATACTAATATGACATGAGCACTTTCCAATAGCTCCCACTTGCGAAAGTCATAATCATATAGTATACTATACTAACATTGGTAAGCGTCTAGCAACACGCCAATGCTCCTAGAAATACGTGAGTGTAGTTTCGTAAACGCCTCAATACAATGGTTTATTCTTAATCATCCTTTTGTTACAGATACCGTATTAAAAATGGATATGGATCAAAGTCATTCCATTATTTAACTAAATGTTTCTCGTTATTGAAATTGAGCTAGATTACCAAACGTAACAAGATTCATATTGACTACACTTTGGGCACAACCATGCACACATCTGGTCAATTCAATGAGGGGCCCAGTAGTATCTAACTTTAGAAATACGTGGAGGAACAAATTCTTTATTGACTACACGTGTCATGCATGTGCTTCACAACATTTATGACAATAACCTTTATAACTACCTTATTCAGGATAGCGGTTGACTAGAATCAAGAAATGCCATCCACACATGCAAGACCTGCTTGCATCTCAAGTCTAAGGATAAATAAAAACTCTACAATATGTGGAATTCACTTAATGAATCCAATCCATAAAGTGATTTCTCACAGTTTAGGGTAGTCCAATATTTAACACATTAAATAACATATGAGTTTGGCGGACACATCCTTTAATATTCAACGAATATTACCAATCGCTCACATTTGTCTTACTTCCAAAATACTCTTTATCATTGACTGACAATGAACAAATTTAGAATGCTACAAGTCATTCATGAATTTAAACATGAAAATCTAGGACATAATTATTATAAAATGAAAAAAATCATACCAAACATATTAATTTATTTAAAAATAATAATCATTTTACATCCCTTATCCAAATACTAAAACACAGATCTACATGAGACTACTAGCAGGACAAAGCCCAATTCCCCTAGCATGTTTAATATGCTTGGTTAAAAACACTGTCTTCATAAATGGATTTGTTTAGGACAATTTCACCAAATTTGATAACCTCTCGAATGCAGTGAAATTTCCTTTGATAGTGTCTTGCACCTTTTATTACGTTTGGTTCATTGGCGATGGGAATTGTACTCGTATTATCGCATAACATCTCCATAGGTTCATTATTAGTGGGAACGACTCCAAGCCCATCAATGAAATTCCTCATCCAAACAACCTCCATTGCAGCTTCTAAAGCAGTTATGTACTCGACTTCTGTAGAAGACATCACTATAGTGCTCTGCTTAGCAGTTTTACAGTCTATGGCTCCTCCATTAAGAACAAAGACATATCCCGATTTAGATTTTCTATCGTCTTTTTCTGTCTAGAATCCAGCATTAGTATAACAATTAACTATGAGCTCATTCCCAAGATTGCCCTCATAAACAAGAACCATATCTTTAGTATTCCTTAAATACTTAAGAATAGTTTTAACAACAGTCCAGTGACACTCTCTAGGATTTTGCTAAAATCGACTATATAAGTTCTGCACGAACGCCACATCAGGTCTAGTGCATCTCATGACATACATAATAGATCCTATAGCCAATGCATAAGGAACTCTTTGCATATGCATCACCTCTTCAGGTGTAGAAGCACCTTGAGACTTGCCCACGCACCTACACTTTCTCCTTTGATGTCTTCACTATCAAGAGACTTTCCTTATAACGCGTTATATCAATCATAAAAACTTGTAATGATATGTTTCTAAAATACATATTTTGATGGGTTAAATATATTGGTCAAACCTAGCCAAAATTTATGTTTATTAAGAAGTGTCGAAACATCAATTTTCGCTGAATAAAGTATCAACATCATGTCTAAAACTAGTTATTTAAAAATCCTAAATTTTTCTTGGACACACCATTGGTTAACAAAATCGAATCCCGGGACGGGGTTCCTTTTAAGGGGTAGGTAATGTCACAACCCGAAATTTTCAGAATTTTAAATTACTATTTTACCCTTTGACTTTTGGTTCCGACTTGACTTTTTGACTCTTGACTTTTTATTGTCGCATAAAAACGATTCGTAGCCGGTAAATTTTTGAAAGGTATTTAATAAATCATAATTATTATTATTATCTCTCATTTACAAATTTATTTTTCAAACTTATTTGACTGAAAAACAAGAAGATATATGTTATTCCTAAATTGACTTAGCAAAAATGACCAACTAAATTACGTTTTCACAACTCGGACTCTAAAGCAATTTGATGTAAAACGACATTTCGGACAACTTTTCAGTTTTACCCGAGACACGAAACCAAGCAGAACACAACTTAAATGGCCTCGCAAAGTTTTAAACACCGCGCGCAACGCGTACCGACACAAAAATATTTAAATTTATATTTAATTATCACTTTTTATTAAATAAAAATATTTAATAAATTATTTGTCATATCATTCAGAAGCGTTTATTAAAAACGCAAATGTTCGAGTCAAAGTTGTATTTTTACGAACAAAGCTTACCCGAGACATCCAATGACTATCAAAATAAATAATAAACATTAAATAAATTTTATAAAAACATTTATAAAATATAGTCAAGTAAATACTCATTTTTATAGGAAAAATGATTTGGAAAACAATGGCGCAAGTTTCGTGTTATGAATCATTCGTTAACTAGTCCAAACGAGACCCGAACCATTATTTAACAAAAATTACATCTTTGGCCCCTCTGGTAATATTTATAATCTCAAGCCTAAACTATTATACACTTTCTATTTTATTTTAAAACTTTAATACATATATATATGTATTAACACTAACCCTACACACACATTTACAAAAAAAAACCTAGCCACCAAAAATGCTCTCCCCTCTCCTCTCATTTTTCGGCGCCATCACCGGATTCCGGCCAAACTCCGGCCAGCCGCCACCTTCATTATAACCCACCACCACAACAGCCGCTGCCACACCACCAGTCGCCCGACACCATCACCCCCGTCACCCCCACGACATCAACATCACCACCACATCCACTACATCATCTCCACCATCACTTCATCACCATCAAACGACAACCACCTCATCATCATCGTCGCCATCTCACAGCCCCACGATACTACCTCCATCCCTGTTGCCTCCACGCCACCTCCACCATGGTTGCCACCAACAGCCGACACCAATACTCACTCTTCGCCACCATCGTCACCACCCTCGACATCTCCACGCGCCACCACCATCTACTCCTTCTCGCCACTCAGATCCACCAGCCGGCATGGTTTAACCAAACAAACATGGGGGGGGGGGGGGGGGGGGGGGTACAACACCCCACACAAAATTTAAAAAAGAAAAAAATAAAAAAAAAATTAATCAAGCATCAAAATCTGATCAACACGTCTTCATCTACTATTCAACACCTGCTCAAAATCGTAACCTACATCATAACTCCGCCTCCTCCCATGGGCACAACCACCACACCACTTCGATAACCTCCCCACAGTCATCTTGTCACCACAGCCAATGCCATCTCGGCACAGCCGTGGTCGTCGCCACTCCAAGAGAATAAAGATGTTCGGGATGTGTTAATATGGTTTAGAGTGAGGGCACGATTAGGATATGTGTTTGATTTGTATAAGCCAATTACTAATCTAATTAGTTATAAAAACCGGATTTAAAATGGTGGTTTAAATTAGTTAATAAGTATTATTTTATTAATTCATTTTTGTTATTAGTCCTTAATGGGTTGTTTGCTGTGCTAATTTAACACAATAAGGGCTGTTTGTTTTGTGGTTTGTAGCCCCGAATGGGTACGTTTAGATCTGCGTATAAGCAGCCCTAAAGGGGTGTTTGTTTCGCTGTTTTAACAGCACGTAGGGTGCGTTTGGTTCTGTCATTAACAACCCAAATCGGGTGTTTTTGTTCGAGCCCATATAGGGTGTTTGGTTTTGTGTTTAATAACCATTAGGGTGTGTTTGGTTTTACTTATTTCAATTGTTATTTGGTCTCGTCTAGATAAATATTGAAACGCGTGAATATTTGCAACATATAATGATTAAGGGAAAAACTTTGAGTTTTGGTAAAAATGGAAACATTGTATAAATGAATAGGTCATGCCGAATTTTCTACAAAATTTCTATACTTAGTATTTTTCGTTAAAACTTTTATTATCCTTGAAACCCGATAAATGAACGGAGATATAAAGTCTTATGATTTTATTAAATTGTAATTATTCAATAACCCGGTAAATAAACAGAAACTATACTTTTACAAATGAGACAATTAGTTTAACTAAAACCCGTCGAGGAAACGAAATACTCAATTATATAATGTATTTTATAATTCTCGACTAATAAACAAAATAATAACTTTTGTAAAACTTTAAAAACATCATTTAGTAAATTCGTAACTTTAAAACGTGTATTTACTTTTATGCAAGAACTCTTTATTAATTTAATTAGTGACTTTTGAAAACATGTCGAATTATATTGTTACTCATTATTATTCTTACGTTTATCATATAAAACATGAAAAAGTATTATATAATGCGACTTTATTAATTTTTGGTTGTTTGTCTTATTATAAAATTCACCAATGAATTATATAAATTTCTTTATATAATATATATAAAAAAAAAAAAAAAACCAAGCATAAGGAAATGGAGAAATGAGTATATTACATACGTGTTTACTTTTTGATTTATTTTATTTAACCAACCACCAAACTCTTACAACTTGTAATCCAAATCCTTTATCAACGTGTCGCGTTGATGTACTCATCCATCGGAAAACCCAAATTCATCATCCAATAGGCTAGTGGGGTCTGCCGTTAATTAAAGTGCTCTTTCTTGGTCCGATCCATTCCGTTTTTCCGTTTGTGTAGTGGCTTATTATGTGCATTTCTGCCAATCGCTCTACAACATCAAGGTGAGTTCATAGCCCCACGTTTTACTTGTTTTACATATACTTTACTACTTTTGGGGTGAGAAACATGCTCGTTTACAAACTCGTTTACGTTACTGAATTTCAAACTCGTTTATACGTTGATTACAAACTCGTTACATGATTGACATCACACTCGTTTTTACTTATGGATTTAAGTACTTTAAGCTTTTACGAAAAAGTTGGTTACTTTTACATTGGACACAAGTATTTTCTGTTATCGTTTCCTGTTTATGTGTTGCCTAAGTTTTGCTACAAACCACTATTGCCCGAACTATCATGAACCGTTAGTCACCTATGGCCAATTGGATTGGTTAAGTGAGCGCGATTGAATAAAAGATCTATTGGGACTAATTACCCCTATCTAGTTGGTTTCTAAATATGCTGCGAACAAACGGATATATGTCATGTCGATTGTGGCGTTTGTGTGGTCCTTTGGTTTGGGACACCAGTTAAGGGCAGGAATACTATGTGGCATGATATGATATGCCCTGTTGTTATTAGCATCGGTGTCATGAGCTTAGCGCAACAATAAATACTTGCATGTGAAGTTGTATTTGTTATAACGGTCACATTTGCTTTTTGCATGTGAAATCGTAAACGCTAAGATTGTCACATACACTTTGAAATCTTGATGTCCACACTAACTTATAAGTTAACATTCCCATAACTAAACCACTTTCATAATCCTAATTTTGAGTGAAGCAGTATTCACTAAACTTTTTTATCCTCATAAATGTTTTACTTAAACCTATGAATTCACTCAACTTTATGTTGACCGTTTTTAGCATGTTTTTCTCAGGTGATTAGCTTTGGACTTCTTGACGTGCTATGTGGAGTCTACGTGCAATATGATACCCTATTATCAAGACTTACCAAATTACTCATACTCTTTGTCTTTTTGAAAACATAAATTACGCTTCCGCTATTCTTTTTAAAACTAAATTATCTTCCGCTACATTTTACTTCCGCTTCCGCAAATGTTTAATTATCTTTTAAAATCTGTAAAACTTATTCTATTATATAAATAATGCAACAGGTTTATGATTTTCAAACGTCTATTAGTGGTCGTTCTCTCGTGCCCATGTGTTCGAAATTAAATGGGGGATGACGTCACGCCTCGAACAAGTTTTCCGCCAGGCCCCGTCTAGGGGTGTGACAGATTGGTATCAGAGCCAAGGTTATAGAGAACCAGATAGAATATCTAGGTAGAATATCTAGGCTGGTCTATAACCATATGTGATCCTACGTGCTTTTATGTGTGCCTTATACGTGTTTTTATTTCTCTATTTACTTATATGGAAGTTGTCTATATAAATATTAAACTTTTCTAAGACATTGTGAGTAAAACAATGGTCTCGTTTATTTTCTAAGATATTGTGAATTGCATAATGGTCTCTAAAACTCTTCTAAGACTTTGTGAATGACACAATCGTCTCGCTTATTTTCAACATGTTGTAAATGATTCAACGATCTCTAAACCTCCTCAAGACATTGTGAGTGATGCAATGGTCTCGAATTTATTATTCATAACCTTATACAATATCGTATTACGCGAAACCCGACATGGTTATGTTTACATGAAATTATGTATGAATCTAAGTTTCACAAGTCTTGTATGGGCGGGACTTGTAACTGGAGGTTTAATATGGTAATTGCTATGTAAACTCGTTCATAAAATACCTTTATCTTATTTACTTTAACTGTATACTCATCAGCTATTTTAAACTCTATGTCGATCCCCCTTGATTGTTTTACTTCTCATCTTCGAAGACGAGCTTAAAACACTCATTACATACTCATTAGAGCACCGGCATCGTCATGTCAACACCACCTTGAAATTTGTGAGTACGCGTATTGTATCAAAAATTATTAAGTAGGCTGATTTATAATCTCTTTAACGAATTGCTAATGCTATCGAAGCTAATATTGTTTATGAGGAAAGAACCCACATGGCTCGCGACTAAATGTATTAGGTCGTACATTAGGAAACCAAGGTAGTTAGGAATAGCAACAACAAAATAAATGACAAAAGGCCGTGAGAGCTTACATTGCTAAACCAAATTACAAGGACGGATATGTAGCAAAATTTCCCTTATACAACAAACGTAAGTTGTACCACACTGCACTGTGAAGTGCAATAACTACAAGACTGTTGGCCATGTGAGTAAGAATTGTAGGACACCCGTTTCGATATTCAACTTAGAGGCCGCATTGGCAAATTAGAAATCTGAACCGTGCGAACCGTATTTAGGAGGTTAAAACTCGTTGGGGCTCTAACGCCGTCAAAGATAACGCTGATGTTTAAGGAGAGATTTTTCCTTATCTAGTGAAACCTAAGTAGACTTAGACTGTAATCTCTAAGAGTTTTGCACTAGTACTTACCTGTGAATTTCGTGTATTGTGTGGATTTTCCTAAATCATTTGTTCAATTTGTGTCATGACGATTTTGTCAGTTACACTTCAATTCTCTAGTAAATATAAGTAAACTACTCCTTTACCGTCTTACAACCCATTTCACTATTATTATGTAAACTGTCTTATTGTTATTAACTAACTGGATGGTATCCTATGAACTATTTTAGTGTCGTCTTATAAACATAGTTGTTGTCGCGTTATGAACTATTTTACACCAGTTTACAAACCGTTGCTGATAGCTTCTTGTTTATTCTAACACCTTATAAACTATTTTGATATCATTCCATGAACCGTTTTGACTATCAATTAATGAACTAACTCGTTTCCATCTTATAACCTATTTTACGGTTAATTATAAACTCTTTTTCTACCCTATTATAAATTACCTTGCAGTCATCTTACAAACTATTTCGTTGTCACTTAATAAATTGTTTCGTTGTCATTTATAAACTATTTCGCTGTCAATTTATGAACTATGTCGTCATCATCTTATGAACTACTTCGTGTCTTTTATAAACCATTACGTTGTCACTTTATAAATTATTGGGTTGTCAACTTGTAAACCATTTGTTATCATTACATTATAAACCGTCACGTAACTTTCTCGTAAACTATTTTGTTATCACCTCATAAAACATTTCCTGTTATCTTACAAAATACCTTGTGTCGTTATATAAACTACCTTGTTTTCATTACCACGAACTGTTTTGCTACCTTATAAACTATATCGTTTATACCGTATAAGATTTTTTTAACATAACATTAGTTTGACGAAATGAGCATTTTATCGTTAGTTCCTAAATTATGCATAGCCTGATCACCTATGTATAATTCAGGAAGGACCATGCTATGCTGGGAGTAGTCACCATAAAATTTTGTCAAATTACCTTTATGTTCCATCTCTATATATTTTTTTTCTTTCCTTCCTCTACATTGTCAACGAGATTATATTGTACTTGTGTTTTATTAATATTTTGCGTGCGTATTCATGAGTCGTGTCAGTCAGTATTCGCATCCGTAAGCGTCATAACTAAGTAGCTTTTCTTTAACCTTAGCATGTGGAAACACCACAACCTTAGCCGAGAGACTAAATCATGCTTCTTGTAGTCATGGAAATTACGGATTGAAAGGTTTTAGAATGTAATGAGCATATCACTCTAATTAGATTATAACCAATAGAACTACAAATTTATTCCTTCATATACTTACCTTTTAGTGAGATAGAATCACGTGAATTATGAGATCCTCGTACCGACAAAACCTCTGATGGATCCTTCAGGATGTACAAGGACTACCGAAAATTTACAAGCTAACCGTTACCCGTTACCTAGTATAGACGATCTTTTCGATCAACTGCGAGGATGTAGCGTCTACTCGAAAATCGACCTAAGGACTAGCTACCATCAACTGAAAGTTCATGAGAAGAACAACTCGACACACGACCTAAAGATTTGGACACAATATCGATATGACATGCGTATGAACTTGAACCCGATAATCACCGGAATCCGTTAAAAGATCTAGAAACACGATCGCGTCTTACCATTCAGCAGAACCTTAAGACCTCACTTGAACTACCTTATCTCATTCTTAAAAATGTTACTCTTGCGGTTACAAAAACCTTGCGATCATGAACTGTTTGTGGAGCTAACCGACTCGTGGCACTTTGAGCTAATGGATTTATTTATCCTCTAACTAACGACTGAGGTCTGATATTTCGTCACTACACCTTAGCTCTCCGTGAGCTCCGCCCATTTGTTGACCTTTTATTTTGGGGATATTTGTTTTTCTTGAAATGTCCAATACTTCGCAATTACGTCACGATTAAGTTAAAGCTAATGTAGATGATTCTTCTATACCTTTGATTCATCGACACATATGTGTTTGTGCTATGAGTATAAATATATTAAAATGAATAAATATTTTAGATAAAGATTTTTGATGATTCGGATATAAAATTGTTCTTGTTGAGTAGGTTGTGAGATTTGTGAGTTGCACATAGATGGCAATGAGTTTAGGATTGAATTATAGTGAATTTGGTAGATTATTTTGGCATAACAAGAATTTAGGATAGTTGGAAAAAATGTGGCGGTTTTATGGACAAGTTTTTCTGAGTCCAAGTCCCATGGTGAATTAATAAAAATATAGTTGTTGGTCCGAGTTTTAAATGAGGGTAAACGGATGTTTAAAATGTTTCTAAAGGTTTACTAAGTGCCGAAAGTCTTTGAAAATATATGAAGAGTCATCTAAAAAAATAGTTCAAACGTGAAGTATGATGAATTTTTCAAAAAAAAACGATAAGTCGTTGCCGTTGGTCATTTCTAAATATAGCAAGTTTATATATATATATATATATATAAAATAACCGAGCTAAGGAATTTTTAAGTTAGACCACAAGGGTTCCATCTAGTTCGTTTTATGGAAATTTGGAAACGATAACATTAGGTGGATACTATTAACGCCCCCGAAACTAAATACTTTCCAAAATGGAAACTTTCTATAAATATACTTTTTGTAAGAACGTCGTAACATCTGCATAAACTTAACGAGTTCGCGGGGGTAAAGACAATTTTTTTGTTGACTAACAAAAGCACAAACACAATATGGTTTGTGTATTTCCTAATTAAACGTTGTTGCAACGTTCCGTGTATTATTATTATTTCCGTCTAACTGCGCGACTATTTATTGAATTTGTGGTTAGATCCGTTCGTTTTATACTTTAATTCGCACGTCCTGCTTAAGGTGTAGTTGAGCATGGATTCATCCTCGGTAACTTCCTAGTACATTGAATACTTACATTCTTACCTCGTCCGATATTAATCGCCGAACCTATAGAAGTCAGTAACCCAACTCCGGCCTTCTAAACATTTGAAACCCTTATACAGACATAACCCACGCGCCAACACTTTCTCTTTGATGTTCTTTACTATCAAGAGACTTCCTATAGACGCGTTATATTTAGATCATAGAAACTTGGTAATGATATTTTTTCTAAAATACATATTTTGATGGTTATAATATATTGGTCAAACCTAGCCTAAGTTAGTTTATTAAAAGTGCGAACATCAATTTTCGCTGAATAAAGTATCAACGTCATGTCTAAAACTAGTTATTTAAAATCTTAAATCTTTTCTTGGACACACCATCGGTTAACAAAAATCGAATCCCGGGACGGGATTCTTTTAAGGGGTAGGTAATGTCACACACCGAAATTTTCAGAATTTTTAAATGACAATTTTACCCTTTGACTTTTGGTTCCGACATAAATTTTTTGACTTTTGACTTTTTATTGTCGCATAAAAACGATTATCGCGTAGCCGGTAAATTTTTGAAACGTATTTAATAAATCATAATTATTATTAATATCACTCATTTACGAATTTATTTTTCAAACTTATTTGACTGGAAAACGAGAAGATATATGTTATTCCTAAAATGACTTATCATAAACGACCTACTAAATTACGTTTTCACAATTCGGATTCTAAAGCAATTTGATGTAAAACAACATTCTGGACAACTTTTCAGTTTTACCCGAGACACGAAACCAAGCAGAAAATGACTTAAATGGCCTCGCAAAGTTTTGAACACCGCACGCAACGCGTACCTACACAAAAATATTTAAATTTATATTTAATTATCACTTTTTATTAAATAAAAATATATAATAAATTATTTGTCATATCATTCAGAAACGTTTATTAAAAACGCAAATGTTTGAGTCAAAGTTGTATTTTTACGAACAAAGCTTACCCGAGACATCCAATGACTATCAAAATAAATAATAAACATTAAATAAATTTTATAAAAACATTTTATAAAAAATATAGTAAGAATACTCAATTTTATAGAAAAAATGATTGGAAAAACAATGGCGCCAAGTTCGTGTATATGAATCATTCATTAACTAGTCCAAACGAGTCCCGAACCATTAATTAACAAAAATTACACTTTAGGTCCTTGTGGTAATATTTACAGTTTCAACCTCAAACTATATTAGACTTGTCATTTTATTTTAAAACTTTATTATATATATGTTTAGATGATTAGGGTTACTTCATTTTTATAGCAAATCCTAGCCTCCCTCATCCCCTCTCTAACTTTTCCGGCGCCTCCCCCATACTCCGGCTGGATTCCGGCCAACCCACCACCACAACAGCCGCTGCCACACCACCAGTTGCCCGACACCATCACCCCCGTCACGCCCACGACATCAACATCACCACCACATCATCTCCACCATCACTTCATCACCATTAAACGACAACCACCTCATCATCATCGTCGCCATCTCACAGCCCCACGACACCACCTCCATCCCCGCTGCCTCCACGCCACCTCCACCATGGTTGACACCAACAGCCGACACCACTACTCTCTCTTCGCCACCATCGTTACCACCCTCGACATCTCCAAGCGCCACCACCATCTACTCCTTCTCGCCACTCAAATCCACCATCCGCCACCTTCATTTCCCCACCATCCTCGTCACCTCTATCGCACCTCACCACCACTGCCTTCACAGCCGCCATCACCACCACCACCATCACGCCTGCCACACCATCTCCACCTTCATCTCGTCACCATCAACACCATCGTCACCACCTCCTCGCTGCCATCACCATCGTACACCACCACTAGGGTGCGTGTGGTTTTATTAAACCCCAAACAGGGTGCGTTTGATTATTGGCACCAACAGGGTGCGTTTGGTTTTCAGAAGCACCAAGGGTGCGTTGGGTTTTTCATAGAGTAGGGTACGTTTGGTTTTTCTCCATCGCCAACTGAAACCACCACCTTCACCTCTCTTTTTATGAGTTTGGATGGTTCTTAATTTTGTAAAAACTAATAAAAGTTTGTGTGGTTGTGTTTGTTTTAATTTGTTTTGTTTTGATTGATTTAGTATGGTTTTTGTTCTTTTCATTTCGGCTAGTATACACGCCCGAAGGGGCGTTTGGTTCTGTCATTAACATCGCATAGGGTGCGTTTGGATCGGTGTATAAACAGCCAACATAGGGGTGTTTGTTTCTGTGAATAAACTGCCTACATAGGGCGTTGTTGTTGTTGGTGTTTTATCACCCAAAGGCGCGCGCTCGTCTCGCGCTGCAGCTCGGCGGCGCCTACTCGCGCCCATAAACGGGTGCGTTTAGATTCGCATTTTGCAGCCAAACAGGGGTGTTTGGATCTGCAGTGGGTGTGTTAGTTACAGTAGCTCCAACAAGAGCGTTTGGTTTGCTGTTTAACAACCCTAAAGGGTTCGTTTGAGACAGCAGCCCTCGAATGGGGTGTGTTTGGTCTTACTATATATTCATATTTATGTTGTGTTTTCTTAGGTTTTAGGATAAATAATTGAAAAACACATGCGGATATTTGCAACATCTATTGTGTGACGCGCTCTGTGTGGAAACGCTAAATATGGTATATATAGAAACGGTGTTATAAACGATAGGTCATAGCGAGATTTTTATAATAAATAATTTATTTATATTTGCTTTTTCAATAAAATTATGTTAATTTTAGACAAAAACGATTAAAAGATCGATATATAGAATTAAGATTTCTAAATTGTAATTAAACATAACACGATGAATAATCGAAAACCATACTTTTACAAACGAGATAACTATTTTAACTAAAAACCGTCAAGAAAATGAAATACTAAATTATAAAATATTATTTTATAATTCATGACTAATAGACAAAATAATAGTTTTGCTAAAACTTTCACAAAACGTCCTTTATTTAATTTTGTAATTTAAAATGTGGGGTTTACTTTTAAACAAGAACTCTTTATTAAATTATTTGGTGCTTTCCAAAAATGTGTCAAATTATATTGTTACAATTATTTTCTCACATTTCTTATATAATACTTGTAAAGTGTTGGGAATTAAAAGTCTTCTTAATACTGTTAAATATTAATGCTACTAGTCAATGATAAAAGAGAAGTTTCAACTAGAGATTGAAGACATTAATGATGATTGAAGACATTAATGATAATTGAAGACTTTATGTTGATTGAAGACATTAATGATGATTGAAGACTTTATGTTGATGAGAAGTTTAATTGAGGTAATTAATGTTGACCACATAGTTAGAAACATATTAAATACTTAATTATGGTATTTAATATGGTTGACTAGATATGTGGAAAGTATTGAATTCAATTGATTAATGTTGACTACATAGTTAGAAACATATTGAATACTTAGTTATGGTATTCAATATGGTTGACTAGATATGTTAGGAAAATATTGTAAACCCTAATGGACTTCTTAGTGTATAAAAGAAGGTCCAGGGTGTAGAGTTAAACAACAGAATTACAATCCATATAAGTTTAGTGAGTCAGATAGTTCTACAGAAGATCATAGAGATCAATATAGTAATCATAGTTTGTAATCTGTAACCTAGGCAGATTCAAAGTTTAATATAAAAGTGTTTTGATTGTGTTCTTCTTTACATTGTTGATTAAATTCCGCGTAATTAATAGTGGTTAATCATTGTTTCATCATTGTTTCATCATTGTTACTTTAGATTTATCTAAGGCAACAAACCCTTTACAAGCTAAAGGTTAAGATCCATTAAGCACTAAAGGGATCCTACAAGTGGTATCGAGCTTTGTTGGAAAACTATGAATAAGAGAACTCCATTGTTTGAAAGTAGCATCTACAATCAAACCTGTAAGATGGCATTACTTCAAGCTCATCAGTTCTTAAGACAATAATGTACAAAATGATTCTAAAACATCCTTGAAACATTTTAAAAACCACATCCACCATACACTATGTACCAGTCCAATAGAACACCAATCACACAACACGTCCAAAAATAGAAATCAGGGGATTATGAGATATACCTTAGAGTTCCTAGAGTCTAGCATTCTAGGAAATGAAAAGATTGAATGGCTTTGGGTTGGAGATTATGATGTTTCAAACTATTATCTTTAGTGTCGAAGAAAATTAAAATAAAATAAACAATTATAAATCTAGATTAGACAAGGTTGTAAAGGAAAAGAATGAATTGTAACAAACTCAAGATTGAACAAGGACAGGGTCATCAAAGATCTCACTAAGCTACTAATTACAGAAGAATATCATAATACAAACCCAGGATTAGTGTTTTGTGCTACAAAATATGGATGATTTGAGTAATAAATATAAAACGATAGTGAAAAATAGTTTGACTATTTTTTGAGGTAAAGGTCTAGTATTTGAGAAAAAAAATAAAACAAGCTCAATTGAAATAATTGGTTCATAAAGCAAATGAGTTATCATGCGCGTTCCCCTTTGCCAAATTACAGGGAAACCCCCCCCCCACTAACCCCATGAGCTGCATATCATCCATTTCTGCAGGACTCAGATGAGTGTTCTGCTTTTAGACAATAAAATCACTAGAGTCTAAGACACCTGAAACTAACAAGACTGTATTCTGTACCCACACATGAAACCAAAACTATAGTACATCAAGGCTGTCATTGACACAGTTGTGTCCTTAAGTCAAAGATTGATATGTGTGAAGTCATCACTTGAGGATTGGCACCCTCAGACTGCATCGAGCGATGATGTGTGTGCTGTCAAAGACTATTCGTTGTTGAGCCTAATGTGATCAAGCTTGTATAGGAGTCAAGCTGATAAAAGTGGTCAAAATTCAACAAAAACATGGGATTGATTTAGAAATTACATAAAAATAAAGCTTTGTTTTGTTTGTAAAAGCACTGACCATTTGATAAAAGACTGTGATTTCTATAAGAGTCTAAACTAGGGTTTAAGAATGTGGTCAATATTGGGGAGACGGGTAGTTCTAATTCAGTATCTGTGATTATGCAAAAGGGTAAAATAACCAAAACTGTTTGTCAAAAAATTTGAAATACCCTCATGCAAAAAGGATTTTTAACCCATCAGCAGTACTAACTAGAGCAGGTTTAGTTAATATTGATACATCAAATGTTGGTACTGCTAGGTCTATTAGTACTGTTAGGCCTGTTAGGCCTGTTAGTACTGCTAGGCCATTGGCCTCAAAAATAACACAATCTAATAGTGTTATTAGACCATATCACCCAAGATTGGACATTGTAAGACCAAAAGCCTCAAACTCACCAATCAAGAGGTCTTACTTCACCCAACCAGTTTATAGACCCAAAGACTTAAAACAAGATGTTAAAACTTTTGGGGTTTAAAATATAACTACTGCTGGGACAAGAGCAGTAGTTAATACTGGTAAGGGTAAGCTGGATACTGACCTTAAAAAGTCAAGATGGGTTTGGAGGCCTAAGGGAAATTGGGAAAATGTTGTTAAGCCATCAGCACGTTGTGAATGGAGACCAATAAATGTTTTAGACAATGTGTCAAAAGACAATGCATCAATGATCTTGAAAAGGGTTGACTATATTGATGTACATGGTAGATCCAAGTCAGTAATGGCTTGTGTCTTCAATAGAAACTAATTCTCTTATCTAGTGGGCAGGATTTCCATAAACATAGTTGTACAGGATAAAGGTTTGTTAGAATCTGCTTGGACATTAAAAAAAATGTTGCTAAATGATATTGGATGAGAAAACGTGTAATGGATGGCATCTCTAAGAAACCCTAAAAGCTATTGAAATTTCTTTATATCGGTGATATTAAACGAGCAGAGGTTCGGATGTTGAAGTATCGATACATGTATGGAAGTATTTTGGTAATTGATTCATGGATGGGATCTATTTTAATATGAAATCCCTAATTTTTAGGGAGTGGTTTTTGGTTCCCATACTTGTTTCCTATATTGTTGGGATTGTGCGCATACATCATCGTCTTTCTATATTTTATGAACTAGTTTAAGTGATGATAAGGGAAACCATATTAAGTCACTGCTGAAGATTGTTTTACTTTTTAATACTTGCAATATGATTGTTAATGTGCTTCACAAAAAAGAGGTAATTTGCTTTTTGGCTCAAAGATATTATTTTAGTGCTGTCACACGATATAAACTTATGTTAGGCCTAAAAGTATACATTAGTGCTGTTGGACGTGATTATTACTGTTTGGACAATGGAATGTTAATGTTGTTCGTGTGTATGGGCTCAAATGAATTAGTACTGTGCATGCTTAAGGTTTTAATACTATTCAAAAGTATTTGTGCTGCCTTTGTTGTCCAAGATGTTTTAATACTGCTAGTGGCGTCCGAGAAATGTTGTTTGTACTGTTAGCTTTGTCTGATATCTAACAATACAGAGTTTGGTTCTCGGATAGTTTGTTCTTAGCCTGATAGTGGTTTTGAGAATTGGCAAGCTACAAGGGATAGGAGAATTTTCAGGTGTTGGTTTCATTTCAACACAACAAATGGTAATCAATTCACCATGTCTAACCGACACTAAGAATTGGCTATTCCAGTGCAAACGGCATCTGGTAAAGAATTCTTAAATCCGTTGATAGCTTATAGTTTGCTAAAAGCTATATGGTTCTCAACTCACCATGCTTCACAGTTAAGAGTTGGATAGTCCAAAGCAAATGACTATTGGTAAAAGATTCCAACAATCCGTTGATGGCTGATAGTTTGCCCAAAACTATATGGTTATCAAATCCGTTTATAGTCGGTAAGATGCCACAAAAACCTAATACTATTCTGTTATTACTTCAAAGTGATGGGATAGTTTTAAACTTATTGAATTGATGATTCATTTGTACACATTTTTCTACCCGGGATCGGAGAACTTAAAAAACCATTATCGGATATGAGAAGATTGGGTGATGATGCTCCTAAAACAGGGGAGGATTGATATTGGTGATATTGATACTGATGCAGAGATTACATTAATTGATGAAACTCAGGGGAGGATAAATGATATTGTTGCTGATGAAGATATTACCCTGATTCCTAAATTAATCATAAAACAGCTTAAGATGTAAAGAAGTGTTTGGAAGCATCCTCCTGGAGATTAAAAAGCTTTAAATAAGATAACTGATGATTAATCAGATGAATATCAGATTTAGGGGAGGATTGTTGGGAATTAAAAGTCTTCTTAATACTATTAAATAATAATGCTACTAGTCAATGATAAAAGAGAAGTTTCAACTAGAGATTGAAGACATTAATGATGATTGAAGACATTAATGATAATTGAAGACTTTATGTTGATTGAAGACATTAATGATGATTGAAGACTTTATGTTGATGAGAAGTTTAATTGAGGTAATTAATGTTGATAACATACGTTAGAAACGTAAATAAATAACTTAATTATGGTATTTAATATGGTTGATTAGATATGTGGAAAGTATTGAATTCAGTTGATTAATGTTGACTACATAGTTAGAAACATATTGAATACTTAGTTATGGTATTCAATATGGTTGACTGGATATGTTAGGAAAATATTGTAAACCCTAATGGACTTCTTGGTGTATAAAAGAAGGTCCAGGGTGTAGAGTTAGACAACAGAATTACAATCCATACATGTTTAGTGAATCAAATAGTTCTATAGAAGATCATAGAGATCACTATAGTAATCATAGTTTGTAATCTGTAACCTGGGCAGATTCAAAGTTCAATATAAAAGTATTTTTATTATGTTCTTCTTTACATTGTTGATTTAAAATTATGCGTATCCAATGTGGTTAATCATTGTTTCTTCATTGGTACTTTAGATTTATCTAAGGGGGCAACCAAAACCCTTTAAAGCTAAGGTTAAGAGTCCATTAAGCAAAGGGAATCCTACATAAAGTATAATATACGGCGATTATAATTTGGTTGTTTGTTTTATTTTTATATTTCTCCGTATGGAAAATTATATAATGTTGCTTTTTTTCATGTAATATATACGTCAGTATATACATACCTTGCGTTACTTTTCGATTTTATTGTTATTTAACCACCACACCAGACTGCCTCTACAACTTGAAATCTAAATTCCTTTATCAACGTGTTCGCGTTGATGTACGGCATCCACTCGGAAAAAACCCTAATTCATCATCCTAAGCTAGTGGGGTCAAGGAAACGAAATACTAAATTATAAAATAGTATTTTATAATTCTCGACTAATAGACAAAATAATAAGTTTTGTAAAAACTTTAAAAACGTCATTTATTTAATTCGTAACTTTAAAACGTGTGTTTACTTTTATGCAATAACTCTTTATTAATTTAATTAGTGACTTTTAAAAACGTGTCGAATTATATTGTTACCATTATTTTTCTTACGTTTATCATATAATACTTGAAAAGTATTATATATTGCCACTTATTCTTTTGGGTTGTTTGTCTTTATTATATAATTCACCATATGAATTATATAATTGTTTCTTTTTATGTAATATATACGGAGTATATTACATACCTTGCGTTTACTTTTTCGATTTATTTTATTTAACCAACCACCAAACTCTTACACCTTGAAATCCAAATCCTTTATCAACGCGAATGAATAAATTAGATTGGTTAAGTGAGCGTGAATGATTAAATAGATCTATTGGGACTAATTACCCCTACCTGGTTTGGTTCTAAATATGCTGCGAACAAACAGATATATGTCATGTCGATTGTGCGTTGTGGTGGTCTTTGGTTTGGGACACCAGTTAAGGGCAGGAATACTATGTGGCATGATATGATATGCCCTGTTGTTATTAGCATCGGTGTCATGAGCTTAGCGCAACAATAAATACTTGCATGTGAAGTTGTATTTGTTATAACGGTCACATGTGCTTTGTATGTGAAATCGTAAACTGCTAAGATTGTCACATACGCTTTGAAATCTTGTGGTCCACACTACTTTGGTTGAACATTTCCAATTACTAAACACTTTTCGTAATACTTTGAGTGAAGCTGTATTCACAAAACGTTTTTTATCTTCGTAAATGTTTTACTTAAACCTATGAATTCACTCAACTTTATGTTGACTGTTTTAGTATGTTTTTCTCAGGTGAATAGCTTTGGACTTCTTGACGTGCTATGTGGAGTCTACGTGCAATATGATACCCTATTTCAAGACTTATCAAATTATCATACTCGTTGTCTTTTGAAAAACATAAATTTCGCTTTCGCTATCTTTCAAAACTAAATTATGCTTCCGCTACATTTTACTTATGCTCCCGCAAATGTTTACTTTCTTTTAAATCTTGTAATACTTATCTATTTCTAAATAATGCAACGAGTTATGATTTTTAAAACGTCCATTAGTGGTCATTCTCTTGTGCCTTGTGTTCGGATTGTGATGACGTCACGCCCTCGGACACGTATTCCGTCCAGTCCCCGTCTGGAGGTGTGACAAAAAGATCCTAGAACAGAAGTATCTTGCAAAGAGCATAGCTTTTCCATCTCCACATTCTTGTCAACCATAGATGGTGATACAACCTCCTTTGCAGCAGATGCATCACCAGCGGAATTATCCGATATCGAACCTTGCTTTTCCTTCACACCCCTCCCAACCCTACTCCCTTTCTGACTAAAAAACCCTCGCTCCATACCTAATGTATCCAACCCGCAACAAGTATTACAAAAAACTAGAAGAACATACGCCTAATCTTCAATTACAAAAACCCTAGATATCTAGGGTTGGAATTAAGAGCACAAAAAACAACCTCCTGATGATGTATGACGATCACAACAGTAATCGCGGATTTATGGTTTAGTAACAACGAAAAACCCACAAGCGTAGTAATAATAGAGTATGATGAATTAGTTCAGATCCAAGAATAAACAATAACAATGATAATGTGAAACCAAATAATGAATCAAGTCAGGCTAATAAAGTGCCACACCAAATCGTTATCTAAATAGAATAAAGAATGATATAAGACAATTTATACACATGTGAAGATTGATTTAAAGATTCATACTTAATGGATCACGGTTGAATTTGGCAGAAAAGGAAAAACAATTTGTTGTATAAAGAATCGCCCAATCGCTTAGAGGGGGTTCCTAGGGTTTTTTATTTAATACCAAGGAATGACAAGATAAATCATAAAGAGTATAAGTTCATTTTTCTTGCTTGAAAAGGGGATATAATGATATACAGAGGCAAGCAAAAGAGAGCCAGACACACACATATAAAAAATAACACGCACGCGTAGAATCAAAGATCGACACATACACACATAAACTATTGGATTTCAAACGACAACTATTACATTCGTCGCTAATGATATTAAAAATTATGGTTTTTTAATTTCGTCGCGTAAAGTTGGAATTGTTTTAGGGTTTTGTTCGGTATCATGTGCAGAGCACTTGATTATGATTGACGTGTCATAATGGTTACCGATTATGCCAAAAATATGGTTACAGTGTCAAGATTTCTGTATAGCGTTGATTGTTTAGGTAAAGTTGTTGCATGTTATATCTTTTTTTAGGTTTTTGTGGATTTGATTTGGATGCATTTGTTACATGTTGTGGTTTGCCAAATTTTTTACTTGATTTGGTTATGCTTTTAACGTTTTTGGCTCCTTTTACTGTTGATGGTGGTCTCATGTATTTGTACGACCGATGAAGTAAGTTTTGAATTATCAAACACACATATAGAATATAAAATGTGCATGTGTTGTCTTTCGAAAACTGTGTGGTTTAAGGTTTATGTGATTTTGCAGTGTTGTGTGGATCCAGTTTGGATGGTGCTTCTTGGGCTGTGATGATTTCGTCATTCGGTGAATCATAATTTTGGTTCCCCAAAAACTAGATGGCAGAAATTGAAATCGTTTTGGCCAGCCAATATCATTGTGTTAAATAATTAGCCTTTTCCACTTACCAAAAAACCTTTGCATCGATTTCTCCCCTCCCTCTTACTCAATCTTAGTACGTCTGTTTTAGATTTCATGCAGATTCTGAATAGAAAATTAACAATGTATGAAGTGGCATGCCTGTTGGTTATGGTGTCCTCACAACATCGAATTTGGGAACAAAAGGCTACTGCTACGGGAAGGCGACAAGAGCTTATAAAGTTTCATACCGCATGTTGTAGCAGCTGCAAAGTTTTCTTCAACCGAACAATCTATGGATACAATGTGTTCGGAAATTGATACGGGCATGGCTAAGCTCGTTTTAATATTATTCCAGCTTTGTTATTATGTGTATTACTGTCTTGAAATTTTAAGGAAAATGTGCATACCGTAATAATGCCGGATATAGGTCGTGGTTTATTTTCAAGTGTCTCTTATCTACTGATTTAAGTTTTTACCATTGAATCTGTGCTGTTAGCAAAGATTGGTAGTAAAAATTGTAGTTGTAATGTATATGAAAAGTAATTGGTTTTCTGTCAGTTTTAACCTTTATTTTTTTATTGTAGTTTCATGTTTTTGCTGTCATAAGAAGTGTGCCAATATAATGGATCCAAGTTTTTCAGATACCGCAACACTTCAAATGAAAGGTGGACCACTCGATCAAAGTGTATCCGGTCATGTTGGTGGCACATAAATTTTGGGTTTAAGTTAAGAAATGGCAGACGATGACGCAGGTTCTGAAGGCAATTTGAAGAAAACAATGCTCCAGATTTATTAGAACAAAGAAGACCATTATACTCTTCTATGATAGACAAAGCTTTTGGTTCGTCATAATTTATTTACTTATAACGTTTTTTAAAAGATAGTGAACACAACTATTATTGACCAATTTATTTGTGTTTAAATTATCAACTGGTAAACCATGAGTTGTAGGATTCTTCATTTCGTAGTTAACCAACTAATACTATCAACACGGGTAAATTGCTCGAAAAAAGCATGTGTTTTTTTCTTTTATGACTCATGTCTGAACTTCGATTGTATTTTGTTGCCGAAAGTTTGAGAATTGTAGTTACATGTACTTGATGTGTTGCATTTTATGGGCAATGACACGTGTAGGCTTTGTTATTATCTTTACGATATCTTTAATTTCTTGGCAAATGTACTATGTTTAAAAAAATATTAGCACGGCGATACAAAAAAAGAGATTATATTTAAATTATGATATATTTGTACCC
This sequence comes from Tanacetum coccineum, assembly GCA_026074375.1. Taxonomy (NCBI): domain Eukaryota; kingdom Viridiplantae; phylum Streptophyta; class Magnoliopsida; order Asterales; family Asteraceae; genus Tanacetum; species Tanacetum coccineum. Next base: position 35,486 of record BQNB010063184.1, read on the forward strand.
TCACTTAAGAATGCTTCACCACAACGCGCGACCGCACTATTATTTGTTTCTTGATTTTTCAAACTTAATATGACGTTTTTATTTAAAATTAACTTGCGATGTATGTCTGACTTAATAATGCATCTATTTTCTTACCTAGCAAGTAGAAACCTCAATTATAAAAGCCAATACAACAAAGGTGAGAATATTAAGGCTATGCACTATCATAGTTGGTCCTGACCTGTACTTTCCGGCGCCACATCAGCTTTCTCTCTCCGGCGACCTACAGACAACTTTTTGCCACTATGAGGCGACCTTCAT
>BQNB010063185.1:10813-35784 GCA_026074375.1 Tanacetum coccineum
AAAGATACGAGGTATTTGTTATCATTAATATAACAATTGTTTATCCTATATTTGCATATTTAATCCTTGAATGATTTATCATTCTAAATATGTCAATTGTCGGTTAACAATATAGGAGTATTGTTACACAAAGCAAATATGAGTGTTGGTTATATTCTTTGAATATATGGATGATTCCCGCCAAACACATATGTTACTCACAAAGGATGCGTATTAGACACCCCAACCTTCGAAGTTTACTTTATGGATCCGTTGTCATAAGTAAAATTTCAAAAATGGTTTGTTAAGTCATCCTTAGACTTGAGAATACAAACAAGTTCGTATGTGTGGATATCACTTTTTAATTCTAAGTCAAACTTTGTCCTGAAAATGGTAGTTATAAAGACCATTATTGGAAGTGATGTGAAGAAGCCATTCACAACACTTGTATTCAACAAATAATTTGTTCCTCCACTTGATGTGCAGAATGATACCATTGGCGCCTCTCCAAAATTAATTAGATAATTGTTTGGCTGAACCCAAAGGGTAATGCAAGATTATTCTTGATTACATTTGGTATATCTGAATTAAATTCTATAACGAGAATCTAAATGGTAAAACTATATGGAATGAGTTAGGATCCATATCCATGGTTTAACGGTATTTGAACAAAGTGATGATTATAGCAAGAGATACATAACCATGCTACTGAGAATGTTTATGAAACTTGATCTCAGACATTTCTAGTTTTAAAAACGAATGTGAGTGTTGCTAGACATTTCCGTCGTTAGTATATGGGTTGTCTGCTACTCCAACTCCTAAGTGAGAGCTGTTGGAATATGATAGTTGGACTAGCCGTGTGCGACTAGAAGTGTGTGAGCCTATTGGGGGCACACACGTTAAAACATTTAGAGTACGTTTAAAACTTCACGTGTCTTTCTAAAGTAAACCATTTGGACAAGATATCGACTAGACAAGGACCTTGTGGTGTCCTTATAAGGCCGGCCACATGAGGAAGGTTCTAGAGAGGGTCTAGGTTTGGTGTACCTTGGAGATAAAGAGGTGGAAGTTTTTGTGATAAGGCTTGAAGGTTGTGTGATATGGTTTAAACTCTAGGAGTTTTATTCCTATCACATTTAGGTTTGAAGGCTATAAAAGGCCCTTATCCCTTGCCTTTTGGTTCGTTCCACAAATAATAACACACACTCAAACCTGCTTTTCCTTTCCTTGTTTACTATAATAGTCGAATACCACAAAACCCTAAATTAGGGTTCTTGTTTTCGATTACTGCCTAATTCGGTGAACCCCTTTAAGGGTTTTTCGAATTGTGATTTGATCTAAGGCTACTCCAGTAGGCTTATAGTCTTGGTTTACAAGTTGTCAAGGAGTGGCAACTAATAGATTCGATCTAGGGTTCTTGGTTTTGATTTTCGGTTGATTCTGCTCATTTTCGGTTACAACCGAAATCGGTGAAACCCTATTTCACTATACTGATTTTTGGTCGAGAAGTTAAGGGAGGTTTTTGGTACTTAAATTCAGTTGGTTTGGTATACACTTGTTGTATTAGGTACACGTGAAGTTTGGACTAACATCCAGGCGTGCTTGTTAGACGTGTTTGTATGAGCACTCGTAGAGGTGACCATTTAGTCACTAGTTTTTAGATCTCGGTTTCGTTTATTTGCAGTTGACTACGAGGGTTAGTATTCTATATTCCTTATTATGTTTATATGTATGTTGATTGTTTATGCTAAACTAGATCTATATCCGCTGCGTACTCGTAAGAGTTAATGGTTAACTTGATTGTTACATTCCAACCGTATGTACACAAAATATGAGGTGGAGTAGGTTTAAGAGTTAAAGGGCTCTTTCATGGAATAATGGGGACACGAAAAACCTGCACGAAAGAAGCCTAACTTCAAAAGGAGATACTCCTAAACATAAAGAGTCACAGAGACCATATATGAACGGAAAGATTGTGATGGGCCGAACGTTGTGATTTGGCCCCACTCTCATGCACAAGTTCCTTCTTATAAATCATGTGAACTTTCAGATTTTCTTCAACAACAGCATATCTTAACTTCAAAGGTTAAATTTTGGCCAAACTTGCACAAATTAGACCTGTTGAGATTGAGGTTAAGAAACATTATCATTTTCATCCTAGGTGTGTATACATTCTGCACAACGCCGTTGGTTTAAGATCATATTAGTATTTATTTTGTTTTCATCCATTCGAGATGTAGTAATTATATTTATATATCAGAGGGATCATTATAACCAACTTGAAAGCAAACATGTACAGAATGAAAGTTTTTCATATTCAAGAGCTTACAATATCATATAGCACCTGATCAACTTTGCTATTTCTTTGAAGCATTTATTGTACATTTAGAATGTCTTTGGTCAATAACAAAGGTTCTAAATAGGTAACTGTGTTTGTATGAAGTTTGTTGTTAGGATTTATATGGCTTCTAAACTGGCTACTACCATAGTTGGCTAAAATATGTTACTATATATGATTGGGTTAAATATATAGATATTTTGACCCACAAATAACTCAAATTGTGCAGGCGTTTATTACCGAAAATATCAATAAGAGGTATACCAAGCTTTCACATTTCTTTCTGTCTCTAGAGCCCGATAAGTATGATTGCCCCATTATGACAGTTTCGTGACCTATTTAAGAATCATTTTGAGCACCTCGTTTAGAAATTTCGAGAAGTGTGTAATGGTTTGATAATTTAATGAACTTGAGCTCTATTACTAACCTTTAAGAGTTAAGTACATAGATCGTCCTTGTGGTTGTCCTAAAAATGCAGGTTTGGTCCTAAAAGTCCCAAAATTACACTGATCGCCCCTGTAGTTGTCCATTTTGAGTTGACCGGTCCTTTGACCGTAACTCCATCCAAAATTTTGTTAAGTTTCTCTTTCGTCAGGGGTATTTTTGTCACTTCATAGCAAAAAAGTTAACCCTAGGACCAACCATGCAACATCATCAATAATAGAATATTAAACTTTCACCACCACCCACCACCCTCACCACCATTGTCACCCACCACCGCCATACACCAATGCAGAATCAGCCAACATGTTTAGCAGTTGGATGTGTAGTGTTTACTTGTTCTCTCTTTTGGGTGCTTTCTTCAGTGACTCCTATTTGGGAAGATATCTTACTTGTGTCATTTTCCAAGTTATTTTAACCATTGTAAGTCAATCTTTTACCCAACGTCACAATACTATTCTTCAACTCCTTCGGTATTAGTATATCTTGGCATAAGAACATAACCTGTCAATAATGACTTCAACCCATTTACATAAATCATTTTGGCCGGTGTATAATTTCAAAGGTGCCAAAAGGAAAACTAGCTAAAAAGGGAAACGTATCAAATGAGCCGCAGAGATGAAATCCATTTGGACGTATTTCCAACCCGTCCATCTTATCACCTCGAATTCAAACTTGCATATCTTTTTGTTTCAGGGTTTGATTGCATTGTCGCTAACAACTCAAGCTTTTATGTTACAACCCAAAGGTTGTGGTAGAATAGGAGAATTATGTGATGCTCATTCACTAGCCGAAACAACAATGTTCTACCTATCGATCTACTTAATTGCCTTAGGAAATGGAGGAGCCGAGCCTGTCCTTGAAACAGTTGGTGCTGATCAGTTTGACGAGGAAGATCCCGAAGAAAAACAAGCCAAAACAACATTCTTAAGCTACTTTTATGTCGCCTTAAGCTCTTTGATCTCAGAAACAATACTAGTTTACATTGAAACAATAGGAGAGTATGCAGTTGCTTTTTGGATATCTACTCTATGTGCTTTTATTGCATTGTTTACGGTAGTGAACGGGACTTTCAGATATAGGAATTTCAAGCCTTTGGGTAATCCTATCTCGAGGTTCGCTCAAGTCCTTGTGGCTTCTATACGGAAAATTAAGCTTCAGGTACCTTCTAATGGAGATGGTCTCTATGAAGATTATTTAAGAGATGATATAGGAACAAGGAGGATATATCACACTAGTGAATTCAAGCAAGTGTTACTGTATTATTTAATGGTCACCTTATCAGTTTCATAACAGCTACAACAAAACTATATATCGAAATGGTGAATATACGTAAGTTATTTATCCCTTCTTTTAGCCTAATGCGGTCGAACTTACTTCCATTTCGACATACCTCCAGCATCCGATAAATTGCAACTTCAAACAATAAAAGCACCAAACACTACATTTAAGAACCTGTTTATTATGTTTGTTTCTCTAATTCTAAATTATTAGTTTTACATTATTTCTTAAAGAACACTAGGTGCTAAGACTTGTGTTTTACAGGTTTCTTGATCATGCAAGTATCAAGACCCCTGATGATAGTGAAAATCTAAACCCGTGGAGACTATGTACCATCACTCAAGTGAAAGAAGTAAAATGTGTACTAAGACTACTCCCAATATAGTTATGTACCATATTATCATCCGTCGTTTTTATTCAAATGATTTCACTCTTTGTAAAACAAGGTGCTGCCATGAACATAAACTTTTTACATTTTCAGATCCCCCCAGCAAGCATCACTGTTTTTGACATAGTAAGCACATCGATTTTCATTATCTGTTACGATAAGCTTATTCTACCACTATATGTCAGAATAACAAAAAGAAAACCGAGCCCGCCTAGTGAGCTATAAAGAATGGGGATTGGACTTGCTATTGCGACAGTGGCGATTATCATAGCAGGTGTAGTGGAACTTCACAATTGATATTTATAAGGTTGCAATATATGTGTTTTGTTGCAATGTTTAGCATGATTGAGGTGGTGGTGGATGGCGGTGGTGGTGAGGGTGGTGGGTGGTGGTGACTGGTGGAAGAAGATGAAGATGTTGGTGGGTGGTGGTGACTGGTAGAAATGGGTTTTTGATGTTGCAAACATGGTCCTTAGAGTATTATTAATGTGAAGTAACGATTATGCCCCTGACACTAAGAAAAGATAACGAGATATTGGATGGAGTTACGGTCAAAGGACCGGTCAACTCAAAATGGACAACTACAGGGACGATCAGTGAAATTTCGAGACTTTTAGGACGAAACCTGCAATTTCGAGACAACCACAAGGACGATCTATGTACTTAACTCAACCTTTAAATACTTCAGAATAAATCCAGATATTGCACAAGAGAGAATTAAAAAGTAAGTTAGAGAATGTCACATTATTTTGTGAAAAAATTTATGTGAAACTTTGGTGGTTCTATCATTCGTTAATTTATATAGCATGTTAATTAGGATGAAATAGAATAGTCAAAGTTGATGGCTATACTCGTAGTGGAAGAGACTGAATACCCTTTCAGGCGGAATAGGAGGAGTACAGGCGGGTTCAGGATACAACATACTGCCCAATTAGATGTCACTGCTGCACTTGAACCACTAACAACTAACACGCCGTTAAAAAAAAAAGTAAAGTAGGATGAAATATCATGCAGGGCCCATCTCTCCATGAAGAAGAACATAAATTTCTAAGTTGACTATCATTCTTTAACATCAATATTCATTTATGGTCATTCATTTTAATCTCTGCTATCATTCACATCTCCACCTCCTCCTCTGTTCAATTGTCACAACAATGCCGTCACTTTGAACTTTGTGATATTCAGTTAGCAACAGAAAACTTTGACGAATCATTAGTAATTGGAAGGGGTGGATTTGGAAAAGTTTACAGAGGTACCATCTTTAATGAATCTGCAACTGTTCTTGCTGCGATTAAACGGTTGGATCCTAACTCAAATCAGGGAGCACCCGAGTTTTGGGCTGAAGTTGAGATGCTTTCAAAGTTGCGGCACTGTAATCTTGTCTCTTTATTTGGTTACTGTAATGACGAAAAAGAGATGATCCTTGCATATGAATATATGCCCAATGGAACACTTGAAGATCATCTTCATAAACTTGGTACACCACTTTCTTGGGTTCAACGACTCAAAATCTGTATAGATGCCGGTCGCGGGTTGCACTATCTTCACACTGGTACAGGGATAGATGTTGGGGTCATACATCGCGATGTCAAGACCTCAAATATTTTGTTACAGGAATCCTGGGCAGCGAAAATTTCAGATTTCGGGTTGTCCAAGATAGGCCCCACAAATCAGCCTATGACTTACGTCAACACCCTTGTGAAAGGCACTTTTGGGTATTTTGATCATGATTATTACGCAACTGGAAATCTAACAAGGAAGTCTGATGTGTATGCTTTTGGAGTGGTATTGTTAGAAGTGTTCTGTCGTAAGTGTGCAATATTTAATATTAATGGAGAAGTATGGAATTTGGCAAATTGGGCTCAAGAATCTATTAAAGAAGGCAGTTTAAAGAATATAATAGATTTTGATATAAGGGGTCAGATATCCCGAAAATGTTTGAAGGAGTTTGTTTGAATTACAGAGAGATGTTTGCACAGCAGTCCGAAACAGCGCTCTACCATGGCTGAGGTTTTGTTCAGTCTTGAGTCTATACTGATCTTACAAGAGAAATTCAATAATTCGGTGCAACCTGCAGGCAGAACAATACTCGATAGAAGGATTAATATGCTTCCATTTCCCTCCAACGGAGAGAAGACTGGTATTTTAAGCTCTTCATGAATATTTTCACATATTTATCATAAAATGTGTGTGCCATTAGTTTCATTGTTTCAACACTTATATTTATCTAACCTGAGCCAAAATGATTAACATCATTTCTTCCTCTTCGTGCCTACCTACTTTCGTGTACAATTCCTCTAATTCTTTTGTTGCTTTACTTACTTTTCTGTAGGTTCTCTCTTGGATAATTTATTCATCGATATGTTCAGTGACCATCTAATAGTTTCCAACAACCCTTGGTTTTTCGTTGATATAACTTTGTAACCCCTTTTCAACCACTTTATGTCTTTAGTTTAGCATGTATCATATCAGAAGACCTCTTACAGTCTAGTGCCTGGTCATTAGTATATTACATTTACTAAAACATCATTGGACTCATTTACACACATTACAACCCTGGCAGGAGATTTTTGTAGGTGCCATGTTTTAGAGACCACTCTTTTTATAATGGAATATGACTGGGATGACTTATTGGTGTGCCTAATTATATGCCGAAAGAGAAGATTATGCAATTAATTAATGGCTGTCATAACAGATATTTAGTTATACATGTATTCTATGGAAATTTTAATAATAAGTGATTATAACTTGTCTTGAAACAATGTGTTTCTGAGGTTGTCAAATTTGGTATGCTAAGGTGACAACAATTTCCTAGAGCCTAGTGGATGTCGGGATCTGTGCTGAATAGAGGCACCATATTACCCAAATAACTTATATTTAAACATGTCCATATGCGGTGACCCTTAAAGTTGGATAATATCGCATATTTCATATAATGATCTTCAATAAACTTGCGGCCTGTATTACAAGGTTCTTGACCTTTTCTTTACTTAGTCATGCATACTGAAGATGGGTACAGTATTAAATTAAATTTGAAGTAGGTTCCGAGAACAACTATTTATGTAGTAGTGAAAAAGTTCAAATACTATTTATATAATTTGCTTGAGTGTTTGTATTAATTTTATTTCAGCCCAAGGTGATTCAAAGCCATCAAGTGAGGGAAAGAGTAGAATAGGTACTAGTACTGTGGGGGCTGACGACAATACGTTTCCGAGTACATCAGAACTTCCTGCAGATTGCGAAGCCAGAATCTTAAAAGAATTTGAGTATGATGATTTGAAAAAGGCTACTAATAACTTTAGTCCAGATATGCTTTTGGGTGAGGGCGGTTTTGGAAAGGTGTACTTAGGGTGGGTTGACCAGAATACGTTCGCCCCTTCGAAACATGGTGTTGGAGTTCCTGTTGCTGTTAAAAGGCACAATCAAGATGGTGTGCAAGGACTTTCTGAATGGCAGGCAAGTATTACCAAATGTGAATTAACTATACCTATGAAAAGACGTAGGGCTTTAGATCTTGCATCAGTATTTTTTACTCCTTTGTACGTAACATCATCAACGAAATGTCATTGATATATATGTTAATGTAAAACTAGATAGAAAAGAACATAGCATATAAATTGTGTGAAAAAAAGACAAATGTAGGCATCAGAATTTATATAGCTCGAGGTGTACTTAAACGCATGTTTACTTCTGTATTTACGAGTTAGTCTATGAATGCGATGGAGTTGTTTTTTAAAAATTAGTGCGTTGTATTGATTTGCTGAATTTAACTTTCAGGCAGAGATGAGCTTCTTGCGACGGTTGGCTCATCCAAATATTATTAGTCTCTTAGGATACTGCAGCAATACACACGAACACTTGCTTGTTTATGAGTACATGGCGAACAAAAGTCTTGATGGCTTTTTATTCACAAGTAAACTTTGTTGCGATCTCTATAAAACTATCAATCATTTTTTCTTCTTCTTGAAATCAGCATAATTGCAATCAGTTATATATGTAATATGAATTACTTTGCAGATGGACCTAATGCACCAAATACTGCTGAACCACTTTCATGGGGAACCAGACTTATCATAATGATGGGAGTAGCACGTGGACTGGTTTATTTGCATTCTTCACAGAATCAAGTCATGTGTCGTGGCGTAAAAGCTAGTGATATACTGTTGGATAAAGTACTCACTCTTAATGTCTATGGCCTGATGCTGGTGATCAAACCACTTTGATAATTCTGATTTTGTGCCATCAAGTAAATAATATATTTGTACTCTTTTATTCCAGGACTTTACTGCAAAACTTGCAGACTTTGGGTTGGCGAAATCTACCATTGAAATAAAGTATACACATGTTAGCTCATCGGTTATGGGAACCTGGGGTTATGTAGACCCAGCGTATATTGCAACAGGTACATTTCCAAAAATAAATGAAGTGACATTAAGAAACTCTGCATTAGTCATATTCTCATATGTACCTGCGAGAGTAACTTTACGATTGTTGTTATAATTTATATTTTTTAATAATAAAACAGACCATCGTTCTTGCAAAAAGCATAACAGAAAATATTTCAGATGATAGATTTACAAAAATCATCATACAGATGACTATTTGTTGCTTCAAAATGTGTATTTTTATAGGAATACTGTTTTTTAATTAGAATAAAGTGATGGGTACAAAATTTTAAGTCCTCTACTTGAGAACCTGATTATTAGGCACACGACAATGGTTATTTCAGCACACTTCAATGCTACAGGTCATGTGTGGGTGAAGAGTGATATCTACGGTTTCGGAGTGGTGCTGCTGGAAACTCTAACAGGCCTGCAAGTGATAGATAATACACGAGGCGATGAAAAGAGTAATTTGGTCGAATGGGCTCGTCCAATTCTAGGAAGCAAAAGAAAGCTAAAGACAATAATGGATCCACGCCTTGAAAAAAAGTACCCCCTCGAAGTTGCTTTTAAATGTGCTGCACTTGCATTAAAATGTCTGAAAACATCTCCCAAAGACAGGCCTTCAAGTGAAGAAGTCTTGCAGAGTTTGGAAAAAATATTTGCTGCTAAGAAATAATCTAAGAATGGTTCAAGACACGCCAATACAAGATACTAGACAACACTTCAATATGCTTAATCTTTTGTATATACTTCTCATCAGTTGGGAGATATAATCCAAGTGTCTAATGGAAACATTTAAATGTATGTACTTCTCATCTGTTGTTGGTTATGGCTTCTTTGTTACTTTTGAAATACATGTTTATGAGATTTTGCATCACAGACTACCAAATTGTTTGGATACATTGTGTTGGGGTAGTGATGCAGGCCCAAGTATTGAAGAACGGGCCATTTTGTTTCTGGAGGCCTAAGATCGTGTGAAGAAATGCCCTTTATTCAAAAGGGCATAACTTGTGCTCAGATAATCCGTTTCAAGCCCACGACCAGCCGTTTCGAAGCTTGAAACGAGGAGAACGCTGTGGTAACCAAACATAGTTGGGTTACGGGAGTTTTGAGCCTTGAATCATTATATTTTAGGAGTTATTTACATTTTCGTGTTTTTTTGAGAATTTTGGACTTTTGTTTTTAGCATAACTTTCGGCCCGTTTGTCTTTTGAGGCCCGTTTCAGTTTTGCTTTCCTATTTAATAACTGTATTGTAACCCTAGCTATTCAGTTCAAGAAATATAAAAAGTCCAATTTTGGCCGTTTTGCTAAATTTATCCTAATAATCGGTATTCGTGTGAATCAACGATTGTTAGAAGAATCAATCCTGGTATTCGTGTGAATCAACGATTGTTAGAAGAATCAATCCTGGTATTCATGTGAATCAACAGGGTCGATTTGTGTTATCTCGTTTTGTTACACTACATCAGGTAGATCGAGATCCATACATAAGAAAGGCTTATTTAGACTAACGGCCGGTGGGTATGCCCAGGTCTAAAATATTGGTGCCCACTTGGAGCTTCAGTCCTAGGGATGACAATGGGTCGGAGAATTTTGGAGATCGTATTTACCATCCCCATCCCCGTTTCTCAGCCTCAGCCTCATCTCCGTCCCCATCCCCAACGGGGAATCTATTTGCATCCCCATCCCCTTCCTCAATGGGGATCGGGGATCCCCACGGGGATTCGAGAATTTTTCGCACTAATAAATTGAGCATAAAAATTACACAACTAAACGAAATAAATAATTGACCTACTTAATGTCTTAGAACGCATACGTTGTAAATAGTTTGATTAATTAAAATGTCATTCGACTTTAAAGCATCGTAAATACTAAAATATCACATATACTATATAAATAAAATGAATCTTATGTGTGTATTCGAAAAAAATATTAGTTGAATAATATATAGTTGGTACTTAACATTTTAAAAGTAGTCGATTCATTAAATATGACATATACATACAAATATACTTCAAGTATAATATTTGGTCATTACTTACTACTTATACCATATAGATGTACATGAAGTATTAATATACAAAAATCTATATATTATATATAATTATCTAATTATATATATATATATATATATATATATATATATATATATATATGGAAGACATCAAGTGAGAAGAAAAAATATAATGAGAAGAATAAGAAGGATTTCTAGCCACACATTTTAAATAGGAATGCGAATTTTAAGGAGAGATGCATGCATTTTTATAGGTGCATCTAAAATGTGTGGTTGTGGTTTCTTCTTATCATTCCCATTATAAGTTTTCTTCTCATTTGATCCTTACTCTTATATATATATATATATTTGTACATTAAAAAGTTCGGGGTCGGGTACGGGTACGGGGCCGGGGATTTATGTTATCACAACTTTTGTATGATGATTATGGATACTTTTTTGTTGAATATTTGTGTAGTTTTATCACATATTTAAATCATTCATTTTCAAAAAGCTTTGTTCTTTTCTTTCTGTGTCGTGTTCATGCTGTGTGCGTACCTCTCATCACCATTATTGTATACCATGTTAATTACTTCACAAAGTAGTCAAATAAAGTAGGATGGACTGGAGTATCATGATGGGCCCATCTCTCTTTCCATGAAGGAGACTATAATTTTGTTAGTTGACTATAATCCTTTAACATCAACCTCCATTTATGGGTCATCCATTTTAATCTCTGCTATCATACACATCATCAATAGCTATGTCTGTTGCTACTGGTTATGGGAAGGAACCTGAACCATCCACCTCCTCATCCGTTCAATTGTCACAACAATGCCGTCACTTCCAACTTTTTGATATTCTGTTAGCAACAGAAAACTTTGACGAATCATTAGTAATTGGTAGGGGTGGATTTGGAAAAGTTTACAGAGGTACCATCTTTAATGGATCTGCAACTGTTCTTGCTGCGATTAAACGCTTGGATCCTAACTCAAATCAGGGGGCACCCGAGTTTTGGGCTGAAGTTGAGATGCTTTCAAAGTTGCGGCATTGCAATCTTGTCTCTTTATTTGGTTATTGTAATGATGAGGAAGAGATGATACTTGTATATGAATATATGCCCAATGGAACACTTGAAGATCATCTTCATAAACTTGGTACACCACTTTCTTGGGTTCAACGACTCAAGATCTGTATAGGTGCCGGTCGCGGGTTGCACTATCTTCACACTGGTACAGGGATTGATGTTGGGGTCATACATCGTGATGTCAAGACCTCAAATATTTTGTTACAGGAATCCTGGGCAGCGAAAATTTCAGATTTCGGGTTGTCCAAGATAGGCCCCACAAATCAGCCTATGACTTACGTCAACACACTTGTGAAAGGCACTTTTGGGTATTTTGATCCCGATTATTACGCAACTGGAAATCTAACAAGGAAGTCTGATGTGTATGCTTTTGGAGTGGTATTGTTAGAAGTGCTCTGTCGTAAGCGTGCAATATTTAATATTAATGGAGAAGTATGGAATTTGGCAAATTGGGCTCAAGAATCTATTAAAGAAGGCAGTTTAAAGAATATAATAGATTTTGATATAAGGGGTCAGATATCCCGAAAATGTTCGAAGGAGTTTGTTCGAATTACAGAGAGATGTTTGCACAGCAGTCCGAAACAGCGCTCTACCATGGCTGAGGTTTTGTTCAGTCTTGAGTCTATACTGATCTTAACAGAGAGAAATTTCAATAAAATCGGTGTGCATTAAACCTGCATGCAGAACAATACTCGATTAGAATGTTAATAAGCTTTCATTTCCCCTCGCATACGGAGAGAAGACTGGTATTTCAAGCTCTTCATGAATATTTGCACATATTTATCATAAAATGTGTGTGCCATTAGTTTCATTGTTTCAACACTTGTATTTATCTAATCTGAGCCAAAATGATTAACATAATTTCTTCCTCTTCGTGCCTACCTACTTTCGTGTACAATTCCTCTAATTCTTTTGTTGCTTTACTTACTTTTCTGTAGGTTCTCTCTTGGATAATTTATTCATCGATATGTTCAGTGACTCATCTAATAGTTTCCAACAACCCTTGGTTTTTCGTTGATATAACTTTGTAACCCCTTTTCAACCACTTTATGTCTTTAGTTTAGCATGTATCATATCAGAAGACCTCTTACGTCCTAGTGCCTGTCATAAGTATAATTACAATTACTAAAACATCATTGGACTCATTACAAACACCTTAACAACCAGGCAGGAGATTTTTGTAGGTGCCATGTTTTAGAGACCACTCTTTTTATTGTGGAATATGACTGGGATGACTTATTGGTGTGCCTAATTATATGCCGAAAGAGAAGATTATGCAATTAATTAATTGCTGTCATAACAGATATTTAGTTATACATGTATTCTATGGAAATTTTAATAATAAGTGATTATAACTTGTCTTGAAACAATGTGTTTCTGAGGTTGTCAAATTTGGTATGCTAAGGTGACAACAATTTCCTAGAGCCTAGTGGATGTCGGGATCTGTGCTGAATAGAGGCACCATATTACCCAAATAACTTATATTTAAACATGTCGATATGCGGTGACCCTTAAAGTTGGATAATATCGCATATTTCATATAATGATCTTCAATAAACTTGCGGCCTGTATTACAAGGTTCTTGACCTTTTCTTTACTTAGTCATGCATACTGAAGATGGGTACAGTATTAAATTAAATTTGAAGTAGGTTCCGAGAACAACTATTTATGTAGTAGTGAAAAAGTTCAAATACTATTTATATAATTTGTTTGAGTGTTTGTATTAATTTTATTTCAGCCCAAGGTGATTCAAAGCCATCAAGTGAGGGAAAGAGTAGAATAGGTACTAGTACTGTGGGGGCTGACGACAATACGTTTCTGAGTACATCAGAACTTCATGCAGATTGCGAAGCCAGAATCTTAAAAGAATTTGAGTATGATGATTTGAAAAAGGCTACTAATAACTTTAGTCCAGATATGCTTTTGGGTGAGGGCGGTTTTGGAAAGGTGTACTTAGGGTGGGTTGACCAGAATACGTTCGCCCCTTCGAAACATGGTGTTGGAGTTCCTGTTGCTGTTAAAAGGCACAATCAAGATGGTGTGCAAGGACTTTCTGAATGGCAGGCAAGTATTACTAAATGTGAATTAACTATACCTATGAAAAGACGTAGGGCTTTAGATCTTGCATCAGTAGTTTTTACTCCTTTGTGCGTAACATCATCAACGAAATGTCATTGATATATATGTTAATGTAAAACTAGATAGAAAAGAACATAGCATATAAATTGTGTGAAAAAAAGACAAACGTAGCCATCAGAATTTATATAGCTCGAGGTGTACTTAAACGCATGTTTACTTCTGTATTTACGAGTTAGTCTATGAATGCGATGGAGTTGTTTTTTAAAAATTAGTGCGTTGTATTGATTTGCTGAATTTAACTTTCAGGCAGAGATAAGCTTCTTACAACGGTTGGCTCATCCAAATATTATTAGTCTCTTAGGATACTGCAGCAATACACACGAACACTTGCTTGTTTATGAGTACATGGCGAACAAAAGTCTTGATGGCTTTTTATTCACAAGTAAACTTTGTTGCGATCTCTTTAAACTATCAATCAATTTTTCTTCTTCTTGAAATCAGCATAATTGCAATCAGTTATATATGTAATATGAATTACTTTGCAGATGGACCTAATGCACCAAATACTGCTGAAACACTTTCATGGGGAACCAGACTTATCATAATGATGGGAGTAGCACGTGGACTGGTTTATTTGCATTCTTCACAGAATCAAGTCATGTGTCGTGGCGTAAAAGCTAGTGATATACTGTTGGATAAAGTACTTACTCTTAATGTCTATGGCCTGATGCTGGTGATCAAACCACTTTGATAATTCTGATTTTGTGCCATCAAGTAAAATAATACAGTATATTTTGTACTCTACTTATTCCCAGAACTTTTAAACTGGCAAAACTATTCTAGACAATGGGTTGGCGAAATCTACCGTTGAAATAATATATTTGTATACACATGTTAGCTCATCGGTAATGGGAACCCGGGGTTATGTAGACCCAGCCTATATTGCAACAGGTACATTTCCAAAAATAAATGAAGTGACATTAAGAAACTCTGCATTAGTCATATTCTCATATGTACCTGCGAGAGTAACTTTACGATTGTTGTTATAATTTATATTTTTTAATAATGAAACAGAGCATCGTTCTTGCAAAAAGCAAAACAGAAAATATTTCAGATGATAGATTTACAAAAATCATCATACAGATGACTATTTGTTGCTTCAAAAATGTGTATTTTTATAGGAATACTGTTTTTTAAATAGAATAAAGTGATGAGGTTCAAAATTTTAAGTCCTCTACTTGAGAATCTGATTATTAGGCACACGACAATGGTTATTTCATTGTTTTAAAAAAGAACCACGTTTTTAGTGTAAACAGCACACTTCAATGCTACAGGTCATGTGTGGGTGAAGAGTGATATCTACAGTTTCGGAGTGGTGCTGCTGGAAACTCTAACAGGCCTGCAAGTGATAGATAATACACGGGGCGATGAAAAGTGTAATTTGGTTGAATGGGCTCGTCCAATTCTAGGAAGCAAAAGAAAGCTAAAGACAATAATGGATCCACGCCTTGAAAAAAATTACCCCCTCGAAGGTGCTTTTAAATGTGCTGCACTTGCATTAAAATGTCTGAAAACATCTCCCAAAGACAGGCCTTCAAGTGAAGAAGTCTTGCAAAGTTTGGAAAAAATATTTGCTGCTAAGAAATAATCTAAGAATGGTTCAAGACACGCCAATACAAGATACTAGACAACACTTCAATATGCTTAAAGTTTTGTATATACTTCTCATCAGTTGGGAGATATAATCCAAGTGTCTAATGGAAACATTTAAATGTATGTACTTCTCATCTGTTGTTGGTTATGGCTTCTTTGTTACTTTTGAAATACATGTTTATGAGATTTTGCATCACAGACTACCAAATTGTTTGGATACATTGTGCGGGGTAGATCGAGATCCATACATAAGAAAGGCTTATTAAGACTAATGGCCGGTGGGTATGCCCAGGTCCAAAAACTGGTGCCCACTTGGAGCTTCAGTCCCAACTCATGTAACACACGTCGATGACCCAAGGGCAAGTACCCAACTATACAGAGAGGGGCCCATCATCTGCCCAAGAGCAGGCCTATTATTTGCCAAGGATCATGTGGGCCACTACTTCTACATGTGTTTGTTTATTTATGTTTACTAGGAGTGTATCTACCTATACTATAAAAACAACCCCTGTTTTTACTGTGGCCTCCTGAAAAATTGCCAAGTGGACTCCAAATAGTAAGCTACTGTTCCCTCTTTTATGGTTAAAAATAGGCAAAACAGATAACCCACTCCACATTTGTTAAAAGACCCATCTTTCTTCAAAGCTGAACACCTTTTTGCAGGCATTCTTTTTGCGAGACATCATCGTAAGTTACTTTTTTGTGGTTATTTTTCTATTGTTTAGGTCTTTCTTACAAGTATTTGAGTTATAATCTGTGTGCTTTGGCTTTTGTAGTGTCATGCCGGCCATGATGGTGTGACTTCTAGGATTGATGATTTCTATGACTTCTTTCCATACAACCCAGAAGGTGACTTCTCTGATCTCTCACCCTATCATCCCCATAGCAAGCTTATTTTGTATATATATTTACTTTTTAAAATTAGAAGGGCTAATGACTTGAAAATGTATCCAATTTGTCATTTTTTGTTATTGTATGTATCCAACTTGAAAATTCATCCTATTATATGTAGCATGTTACCTCTCATTTGCAACGTTAGTCCATTTAACTAACGAACAATTGCAACGTTAGTCCATTTAATTTTTTTTATTTCGGTTTCAATTTACGAGTAATAATAAAAAAAATGTAAAAAATTATTTTTTTATTTCGGTTTAAGTTTAAGAGCAATAATTAAAAACAAAATTTAAAAATTAAATTTTTTTTATATAGGTTTCAGTTTACGAGCAATAATAAAAAAAATAAAAAATTTTAAATTTTTTTTATTTCGGTTTCAGTTTACGAGCAATAATAATAAAAAAAATTTAAAATTTATTAAATTTTTTTAATTTCGGTTTCAGTTTACGAGCAATAATAAAAAAAATTTAAATTATATTTTTTATTTCGGTTTATGTTTACGAGCAATAATTAAAAAAAAATTTAAAAATTTAATTTTTTTATATCGTTTCAGTTTACGGAATAATAAAAAATTAAAAACAATTTAAATCTTTTTTTATTTCGGTTTCAGTTTACGAACGCGAAATAATAAACTTTAAAAAAATTATTAATTTTTTTTTTATTTCGGTTTAGTTTACGGAGCAATAATAATAATAAAAAATTTAAAATTTATTATCTTTTTTATTTTTCATGGTTTCAGTTTACGAGCAATAATAAAAAAAAATTAAAATTATATTTTTTATTTCGGTTTAAGTTTAAGAGCAATAATTAAAAAAAATTAAAAATTTAAATTTTTTTATATCGGTTTCAGTTTACGAGCAATAATAAAAAAAATTTAATTTTTTTTTTTTCGGTTTCAGTTACGAGTGAAAATAAAAAAAATTATAAAATTTTTTTTAATTTCGGTTTCAGGTTTACGGTAATAATAAATAAAAAATTTAATTTATTAAATTTTTAATTTCGGTTTAGTTTACGAGCATTATTTAAATAGAAAAAGTAAAATTAAATTTTTTATTTCGGTTTCAGTTTACGAGCGATAATAAAAAATTAAAAAATTATTATTTTTTTTTATTTCGGTTTCAGTTTACGAGCAATAATAAAAAAAAAATTAATTTATTAATTTAAATTAATTTTTTTTTATTATTGCTCGTAAACTGAAACCGAAATAAAAAACGTGTATAAACCATGTATAAAATATGCGTAAAAACGTGTATAAATTTTAAAATAACTTGAAAATATATTTTTGTAACATAACTGGATTTTGAGTTAATTGCAAACAGTCGTTAGCATAAAAGACTAACGTTGCAACTGTTCGTTAGTTAAATGGACTAACGTTGCAAATGAGAGGTAACAGACTACATATGATAGGTCGAATTTTCAAGTTGGATATATACAATAACAAAAAAAAAAGATGACTACATACAATAACAAAAAATGACAAGTTAGATACATTTTCAAGTCATTAGCCCAAATTAGAACTATGAGTAACTTTTTTTTTTAATTTCTTTGGTTTTTTCTTTATGCATGTGCAGGTCAAGGACTCGAAGATAATGGTGTGGTTAAACGAGTTTGAGACAGTTAACTTGTAGGAGCTAACAAGGACTTGGTGATGGTTTAGTTGAGGGCTGGTCATGAAGCAAAACAAGGAACAAGAATACTGGGTAACTATATTCATAGACAATTTCTTTTTGACTTCTTTGCTTCTTCACTGTTATGTAATCATTTGTCATACTCACATTTGTCCTCACAAAATTTCCCCTCCATCTCTTGAATCTGTAATTTGAATCCCTGTAAAATTTCTCCTTCAATGGTTCGTTTTTTTTCCATCATTTTTTGTCATGTTTTACTTTGTTCATCTTTTTCTAGGTTTATTTATTTTCAAGGTTGTAAGTTGGGCTTGATTGGTGGATGAAGGCTTGAAGAGAGCATATTATACTGATGTGCCGTCGTGGAGCAAAATAAAGAGGGACATGGTGAGTGCATCAGTTTTTGTAACGGTTAGCTAGATTTGCTTCTATTTTAGTGTGTCCTGGTAAGTGAAATTTTTTACTAATTTATTGATAGTAATGATGCGGATAAGGGGTTACTGATGTTCAGTGGGTGGAGAAGATGAATATGAACTTCGATCATGTATGTGGAGTACAAAAAAAGATAAATTTGGCTTTTATTTTACACATTTGTTTGATATAATTTATCTAGATTTATAATCTTATAGTGATGGCCGGCGAAGATCACCAGAGCCCTTATCAACTGAGATGAAGGAAACATAAATTCTCCGCGGTGTAATTTGAACGGTGATGATTTTTATACTACGTATTTGTTTATTTCCTACATAGATTGAGATCTGAAAATTTACTTTTGTAGAAATTGTTGTTGGCATTCAAAAGTAGCCAAGTAAAGTATATGAAAGCTTTGTACAATTTTTTTTTCGTACTTTAGAATGTGATTGAATTATCTTATTTTAAATTTATTAAAACACATGGTGCTTGGAGCCTTCGATTACTTGTTGGCGTTAACAAATATTTATGTGCATTAAATATTGTCACCTTATATCAAATGTATATAGCAGAGACATGGTAACTATTGTTCATTCATGGATTGAAATGGTGTGGATGCTTGACTTTTGATGGCAAAGTTGTGGTATACATGAGTAGTTGGTAATTTTGTATTGTCCCATCAATGTCGATATATTTTAACATATGTGTACTATATAATACGAAGTAGTATTTTAACATATACCGTAAAATAAGGAAATTAATCAAAGCACCGACCTTTTGGTTACAATGAGAATGTTGGTGTTCCTATTTTGATCAAATTTATGTGAAGTATACTATTATGGTACGTCAAGTTATTAACCCTTAGAAAATTGGTAAGCTTAATATAAATTGTAAAAGCAAAATCTCACAAGCATGCAATTGGAGTACAATTAGTCCAAAAATCATTAAGAAACTTCAGCCAATAGATAAGAAACACCTACTAGATGTCTAGATGCATGAGTAAAATCTACGATACATTCTTTGTAGAATCTGTTAATTGCTAAAGGCGACATGTATTCAACATCTCGCCTACTTTTATTCTCAAAAACCCAAAATAGTAGCTTCCGAAAGCTGTGCTTAGCACGGCCAAAGACACTTCCTAGTTTATGATACAATCTAACTTTTGGTACTTTCTTGGGGGATGAAGACATGGTCTTGTGGATCCCACTGTTTTAACATTAATGATAAGATAATTCAGCAGAGATATATTAAAACATATATATCAGAAATATTATTTTCTTGATCAGGGTGAGGTGGTGGATAGAGACACAAAGGCTATGTTTAACTCTATGTGATTATCATTGACTTACATACAGATTTAACAGAAATTTTGATTCAGTCAGAGTCATAGTACTGCATGTTCGAGGAAGTGGTAGAATTATATTATTATGTAAGTTGACTGTCATCCTTGTCATTCTTTTCGGTTACTACATAATCCAATTAATCAAAAGGTGATAATTATAGTTTATAACAAATCAACGATTGCATTATCAAAGAACCCGGTCTTTCATGGTAGGAGCAAACACATTCACACTCGATATCACTTCATTCGTGAGTGTGTGAAAAAAGTGCAAGTTATAGTTGAACATGTATCCGGAGAAAACCAAAGAGCAGATCCTTTCACAAAGGCCTTGGCGCATATAAGGTTCAAGGAGATGAGGTCGTTACTTGGTGTGCAAGAGTTACCCTCTTCGAATCAGAAATTCAAGGGTGAATGTTGGCGAATTCCTGAAGTGAAGTCTGATGTGGCTTAAGGCGTGTTATCACGTTTATGGAATATTAGTTAGAGTGCTAGTCCAAGTTCTCCTAACACGGAATAGTATTTATCTATTTAGGGTTAGGTTTAATACAATCATAGTTATAGTCTAACATGTATTGGTTAGTTTATATATATACATGGCCGGATTTGAGGGTGTGCATAGTGCAAAACCGCACATGGCCCCTTATTTTTATAGGGCCTAAGTTTATTAGCACTAGGGCTAATTTATTATGGTTTTCAGCTCAAATATGACGAAAAAGTGTTTAAGCTACTTTGATTTTGATAACAATATGTTAAATTTTTAATCAAGGGATTTAAATATGAAAAAAATATTGAAACATGGTGGGTATGTTTGATGACACGTAGCAGTAAGCAAGCATGAGCAGTAAACAAGAGCAGTAAACAGGAAGCAGTAGCTGTTTATTTAAAAAAGGTGTTTGGTAACGTAGCTGTAAGCTGTAATTAAAAAGTGTAAAATTATGAAAAAAGACATAAAACCTAATTAAAGAAAGTATAAATTTTATATTTGAGGGCATAAATGTAATTTTATAACAAAATGCTTCGATGCTTCTTCAAGAAACATTTGAGATTGAAGCGGTTCAACAATATTCAAACGCTTGTTGAGGTGTTGCCAAACAAGTTTTTCATCTAAAATGTTTACCTCTTGTCGCTCCAAAACGCTTGTTGCCAAACACAGCCGGTGTATATGATACAGGGGCATAAAACGTGGAGGAGGAAGATCATTTTAGGGCAATTTTCACTTTTGGTACCTAAACATTTATTGTATTAATATATGTGTCCACGATTTAGTTTAACTCAAAATAAGGGCAAAATGACTTACAAAAATGGCAATTTGAGCCCTTGTTTGAAATATATTTCTTTTAAATGGTTCGATACACATTTGAAATAATAAAAGATATATATAGATTTTATAGAAAAGTGTCATAATAATATCCATTTGATAGTGTTTTGACGTGTTCAACAACTTTTGTATGATGATTATGGATACTTTTTTGTTGAATATTTGTGTAGTTTTATCACATATTTAAATCATTCATTTTCAAAAAGCGTTGTTCTTTTCTTTCTGTGTCTTATTCCAGGACTTTACTGCAAAACTTTCAGACTTTGGGATAGCGAGATCTGGCCCTAAAATAGGGGAGTCACATGTTAGCACACGGGTTATGGGAACCTACGGTTATGCAGCTCCAGAGTATGTTTCAACAGGTACCTTTCCAGAAATAAATTAAGTGACATTAAGAAACTCTGCATTAGTCATATGTGTCTGGGAGAGTAACTGTACGATTGTTGTTCTAAATTTTTTTTTTTATTGTGAAACAGAGCATCGTTCTTTCAAAAAGCATAACAGCAAATATTTCAGATAATAGATTTGAAAAAAATCATCATACACATGACTATTTTGTTGCTTAAAAAATGTGAACTTTTACAGGAATACTTTTTTTTTCAATAGAATAATCAAAGTGATGATATACAAAAGTTAAGGCCTGTACTTGAGAACCTGATCATTGGGCACACGACAATGGTTATTTCATTTTTTAAAGAAGAACCACGTTTTTAATGTAAACAACACACTTTAATGCTACAGGTCATTTGTATGTGAAGAGTGATATATACAGTTTTGGAGTGGTGTTGCTGGAAATTCTAACAGGCCTACGAGCGTTGGATGCAAATCGGCCCACTGAAAGGCACAATTTGGTCGACTGGGTTCGTCCAGTTCTAGGAACGAGAAATGAGCTAAGGAAAATAATCGATCCACGCCTTGAAGGAAAATACCCCCCTAAAAGGTGCTATTAGATGTGCTGCACTTGCATTAAGATGTCTTGAAAATTATCCCAAAGATAGGCGAAGAAGTCTTGCAGAGTTTGGAAGAAATTTATGCTGCTAAGAAAAAATATGACGGTTCAAGACACGTCAATACAAGATATTAGACAACACTTCAATATGCTATATACTTCTCATCTTTTGGGAGATATAATTGTGCTTCTTTGTTTTGTTCATGTTACATAAGGTGTCTAATGGAGATATTTTAAAGTATGTACTTCTCATTAGTGGTGCAAAAAAATCGGTTAAAACCGGTTTTCGGTTATTAGAAAACCGGTTTTTCTAATAACCGGTTTCGGTTTTTTCGGTTTTTCTGAAATCGGTTTTTTTCGGTTATAAATGTTTGGAATCGGTTTTTTTCGGTTATAAATTTTCGGAATCGGTTTTTTACTGGTTCGGTTTTTTTTTGTTATAAATGTTCGGAATCGGTTTTTATACCGGTTCGGTTTTTTTCGGAATTTAAAACTTCGAACATTTATTTAATAAACTTGTTAATTATCAAACATTTAATTAAACAACTACACAAACACCTCAATATTAAGTGTAACTTATGACAACTTGATCAATTATGTTGATTATAGATTGGAAAATATGTAAAATAGTAACCCTATTCCACCATAAGTAAATATAATATCTATAACCGCACGAAAAAAAAGTTTAATTACTAAAATGGCCGACCCAAAGGTGCATGTCTATTCGTTGCAAGTTACTATTACAAGACAATTTTAATGAAGACCTCTTTGCTCGGAAATGCCTATGTATCAAGACAAAACATGCTAATAACATCCTTGACAGTTTTAAGATCATTGTGAAAGGGAATGTTTTTCAGATTCGAGCTAAGGAGCTGTTTGTTTGGTCCCCGTCCTTTAAAGAAGTCCCCGAGGTGGTTCATTGTTCAGATGACGAATCCGTTAAGAATGAAGCAGACATTAATGTTGTGGATAATACTGTTAACAACGAAGGAGAAGAGAGTGATAGTGAAGCAGTCTCTGATACTTTTTTTGGGGATAATGGGGACGCACAAGAACATGATAATGAAGTTGATCAGACACTTAATGATAAGGAGGCTTCTAAAGACCCTTTCAATATTTACGATTTACTTAATAGGCATAAAAAGGAAGTTGGTAATTCTGGCATGGAGTCTAGCATCCCTTATCCGCCAGGGTTTACACCTGAAAAAGTTAATGTTACTTTTGAACAAGAAGCACAAGAAGTTCAAGGAGAAGAATGTATTCGTTCTCATCATAATTCAGATCGTTGTAGTTCGCGTGTTTTTGAGGAAGTGGAGAAATCTGATATTAACATTCAGTCAGATGGTAGGGTTATCAGGGACATACGAAAGGAGGGAGGCTCTATATTAGATATTCTTGACGAGATGATTAAGGTAGGTCAAACTATGGGCTTTACCATGGATGGATGCACCAAGGATATGGAGAAGATCATTGGATCGAATGGAGGTCATGAAGTGTTCCGATGAATTGTTTATCCTTAAATATACAAGGCCTCGGTTCCAAGGCCAAAAAAGATTGGATTCGGGAGTTAACTACTAAGCATAAAGTTAGTTTCTTGTCTCTTCAAGAAACTAAGAAGGAGAGTTTTTCTGATTTGGAGGTTAAATATTTCTGGGGTAACTATCAGTTTGATCATATCGTGAGTGAAGCTCTAGGGTACTCAGGTGGCATTTTATGTGTTTGGGACTCCAATGTTTTTCACAAAAAGCACCATATTATTTCCGATAATTTTGTTGCTTTGTATGGTACGTGGATTCCAAGGAAGATTCAATTATTAATTATATCTGTCTATGCTCCTCAATCATACGCTTCTAAATGTCAACTATGGGATTTCATTGCTTCTCTTATCAATCAGTGGAATGGGGAGTGTATGGTGATGGGAGATTTCAACGAAGTTAGATGTAAAGAGGATAGATGGGGGTCTACTTTTCTTGCTCAAGGAGCTTGTTCGTTTAATTCATTTATTTCTAATGCGGGTCTTAATGAAGTTCAATTGGAAGGGTACTCTTTCACATGGGCTCATCCTTCGGCATCTAAAATGAGTAAATTAGATCGTTTCTTGGTGACAGATGGTTTTCTTTCCTTGTTTCCTCATATCTCAGCAGTTTGTCTAGATAGACACCTCTCGGATCATCGTCCTATTTTACTCCGGGAGATGCTCGTTGATTTTGGAGCTACGCCGTTTCGGTTATACCATTCTTGGCTCTCTATTCCTGGTTTCGATCAAATGATTACGTCCACCTGGAACTCTTTTATTCTTGTTGATAGCAACGGGATGATTAGATTCAAAAAGAAGCTTCAATTATTAAAGAAGGAAATACGTAAATGGGTGGCTGAGTACAAAAATATACAGTCGAATAGTATTAGAGATGTCAAGAATAAGCTTAGCGACATTGATAAGTTGTTGGACCAAGGAGGAGTTACTGATGATGTTTTGTTGTCTCGTATGGAAGCTATGAAACAGTTACAGGAATTAAACTCCTCGGTTAATTGTGATTTTGTTCAAAAGGCGAAAGTTAGATGGGCTATAGAAGGAGACGAAAATTCTAAGTTTTTTCATGGTATCATTAATAGAAAGCGTGCCAACCTTTCAGTTAAGGGTATTATGATTGAAGGAGAATGGGTGGACGATCCCATTCGTGTTAAAGATGAATTTCGTAATCACTTTGCGGATAGATTTAATGACCCGGGTACGCGCCATGGCAGAATTAATTTTAGTTTTCCTAATCGGTTGACTTTTGAGCAGGTTTCTGATTTGGAAGCATCG
>BQNB010063186.1:0-29371 GCA_026074375.1 Tanacetum coccineum
AAAGAGCAACCAAACAAAGCAAAATGGATAAAGACATGATAATCTTTTGTCTATTGTTCAAAAGTTGAAGGGTCTTAAAGCAATATGCAAAAATACAAGGCCCCAAATAACAACTTCAAACATCCAATGTAACTAAAGGTTCTTGTGGTTTGGTCAAATTGCAAGCTTCGTCCTTTCATTTTTTTAAAGTGCATTGACCATCCCTATGTAGAACTTTGGACTGCATTTTTGGTCCTTGTCCCAAGTGACATGACAAACATGCCTGGCTTGTCTTCCTCTTTAATACACTTTAAAGTTTGTTTTTCCCCTTCTAAATCAACAACTAAGAGCAATCTTCAAATCTTTAACACATGAATTGACTTTATATCAGCACTCGCACACCAAAAGCTAGGGTGAGCAAGAAAACCGAAACCAAAATAACCGAACGAAACAAGTAACCCATGATTCGGTTTTTTACCTTTTTAATGAATAAAAAATTAATTGATTTGAAGAAACTAAAAAATAAAATAAAATAATAAGTCCCAAAAGTAAAGTTATGTTTAGTTGGAGAAATTTTTCATTCATTTTCTATTTCTTGTTTTGTAGAAAAAAAAAATAAAGGAAGAGAATTTTATCTTCACAAAACAATTAAAAATTTAGAAAACGCGTTTAGATAGATAAACATGTGTTTCTTTTTTTCATTTTGCAAAACTAGAAAACATGTTCAAGTGTTGTTTTTTTCTATCTCAATTCTGTATTCGCTTAAATCTTGAAAGAGTACCCAAACAAACCAAAATGGATAAAGAGCAACGGATGAGGATAATCTTTTGTCTATTGTTCAAAAGTTGAAGGGTCTTTAAGAAATATGCAAAAACACAAGGCCCCATATAACAACTTTAAACATCCAATGTAACTAGGGGTGTCAAACGGGTATCGAGTCGGTTTTGGGCTTATCAAATCGGGTCTATCAGGTAACTAAAAAAATAAAATTGACCCGCAACCCGGCCTTATAAGGTTTCGGCTCTATCGAGTTGCGGATTGTCAGGTTGGGTCTATCGGGTTGCCGGTTGTCGGGTTGGGTCTATCGAATTATCGAGTTATATGTTAATCTCATATGAAAGCTTATGAAACTGCATGCATGTAACTTCGCCTTAGGCCATCCACAATGAAGGCATATTAATCGTATAATAGAGGATGACTCATCACTTAATGCGTTGTGAAAATCTACGTAAACAAATATTTAATTGAAGGATAAATTTAATAAGTTATGTTTAAAAAACAATTATATTGAATATTTATACTTCTCTGAAGAGATAGTGGAACAAGTGTAATATTTAAATAATGAGGTATAAATTTATTAAATTGTGTAAAGTTTAATGCATTATGAATGTTTTGTTTAAATAATATAAAGTAACCTGAAAAGAGTCCAATGCACTGAGGATGCTCCTATGCTCTAAGATGTATCTGTTGGGATTTAACAAACTATGTAACCAATTAGCTACGAGTACGCAGCGGATGGATCTAGTTTTAGCACAAGAATTAACACATAAAAGATTAGAAAACTAACCTCTTGCAATTGATCTTGAAAACGAATAAGTGATTAAATTATCACCTATACGGCTGCTCACACAATCACGTCAACGGAATTTGTCAAGTTGTCTAGACTTGAACTTCACGAACAAACACCCACGTGTTATTAAAGTCGAACCAAACGCACCCCTTGGTGTACGTTTATGCGATCAAACCAAAACCAAGACCAAGACCAAGACCAAGAACCCTAATTAGGGTTTATACCAAAACCCTAATTCTTGCACCAAACGTAACACCACTTGTAGATCTTAAACCGTCAAGCTAGGAGGATGATAAGAACCGAAAACCCTAAAGAGTTTAGGGTCGATCGTTTTGGGGTGGAAGAACCGAAAAACCTAAAAGGGTTTTGGTTGGGTTTTTGGGAGAGAGGGGAGCACCAAAAATTCTAGGTGATTTAGGGATTGAATGAATGAAGAATGAGGTGTAGGGGTTGTATTTATATAGGCACAAGCCGAGCCCTTATTCTTGTTCACCAAGAAAACATTGTTTCCTTTTCCCCCCCATGGCTGACCAACAACCCCCCTCCCCCACTAAACATTTCTAGTCAGGTGTGCCAAAATTCTAGGTTGCCAAACTTGGCCTCTTGGGTTTCGGGTATTGGTCCGGTTTAGTCCATTTGTTTTATGTTTAGAATGTCTAATTAAAATTAGTTAAACAAGTAACGAATTAACGACTTAATTAAATAAAAATTTTTCGTGAAGTTATAAAACATATTCTTTCGTGTATTAACGTGTGTGTTCTCCCAATGCTCACGTATTTCTACGTATAAAATGTTGAACCAACTACCATATTCCAACAGCATCCACGTTTGAGAGTTGGAGTAGCATCCTGCACTTATACTGTCACATAAGAACCCCGTCAATGCACAAACAGACTGGATGCTTCGATACCATTCATCTCACAAAGACAAGATCATAACATTTGCAATTGTACAAAGAATCAATTCTGAAAATTTAAAATTTACAAAAAGTTTCAATTTCGCAAACCACACTCGAAAAAGTTAAACAATTTGTCTCTCATCAATCGCCCAAATGGCCCACATCCTTGACCACAATACTTCTTATTTACCTTCTTTAAGAACAACAACCTATTAAAATAGTACTCGAAAACGTCAACAAAAATGAGTTGGTAACCCCGCACACTAATCTCTCATCAAAGCACCAAAAATCTCTAACACAAACCCCCACAGTTGTACCCGAACCCACGACCTAACAATAGTTTTACTTTATTAATAATTTGTACAAAGTTGCCTTATTGTACAAGGTTTCGTCATTACTCACTTAATTCTTTATTTCCATTCCCAAAATCCATATACTCGTTTCAAAACCCTTAATTTCATTTTGAAACCTTTATCTCATTACAAAACATTTATCCCATATTATGGTTGTGTGGTTATTACGCCAAATGACTCAAGCACTCGGGACACTCACTCAAAAACACCTCCAACCGTTAGAATGGAACAGTTGACCGAACAATCCAGAGTTTTGACGAGAAATGAGTTAAGAACTCAAGAATCGAAAACAATTCAACCGCTACAAATCGATAATTTATATACATTACAATATATATAAATACATATTACTTTTTAAATAAAATTTTAATATTTTAATATTTTCGTCTTTTTATCGGGCTAATAGGGTAAGTATACATCTTGCAATCCTTAATACGTCCATGTTTAATTGTTTTTATTTTGACACTTAACGTTTATAAAAAGTCATCTTTTCTTCCTTCTAGTCAAATCGACACAAACGTTTATTAATATCAAATATCTTGGAGACGTTTCGAGAAAAAGAATATATTTTTCGTCTTATAGACAATTTATAATAAAATAATATTTTATTTTTAAATTTCACAAATTACCCTTTTTAAGTAAAGTTTCTAAGTATAGACTTCTTTCGAAAATTCGGCATGATCCGTACGTCCATATGACGTTTTCCAAGGTTTCAAACCTTAATCCCAAACACTTTTTCGCAACTCAACACTTTTTCGACAAAAATGTCAAAAATTAACATTTTAAACGCGTTCTATTCGGTTATAACAAAGTAGTCTAATTTAAATCATTTTCCCTTTTCAAGCATCCCAAAAATCTTATTTTTTTTCCTCTTGGACCCAAGTCCAAAGGTAGCCAACAATAACCATTTAAGTCCAATACCACTACTTTCAATCCATTACAAATCCATTAGTCCATTCATTTGATATTGGGCCCTAAGGCCCATTAAGGTTTTCAAAGTAGCCCGATAACTTTAGTAAAACACTATTAGTTATATCATATTGGGCCAAAGTCCAAAATCAATGTTCAAACCCATTTAATTAGCCCAAGGCAAAATAATCATAAGCTATATGTATGCTTAACCAAAATAAACCATAAACCACTACGTAACCCAAACTAAAATAAGCTATAAGCTACATAAGCCAAGCTCAATAAGTCTCAAGATAAACCGAGCCTAATATGCTCCAAAATAAGCCGTGACTTAATATGTCACTAGTAAACCAAATACTAGCCGAACCCATATAAGTCAAATATGAGCCGAAACTAAAATAAGTTATAAGCCAATTAGCCAAAAACCAATATAAACCAAAACCAAACCAAATCAATAAGCCGACTCGATAAGCCACAAAATAAGCCGAAACTCAATAGCTCTTCATGAGCTTGTAACCAAGCCGAGACTAAGTGGGCCGAGCCCACCCTCGTGTCAGGCCGTAACCAAACAAACGCACCCTTGATTTGGGTCGTGACCAAGCAAACGCACCCTTGATTAGGCCGTGACACCCAAACGCAACCCTCGGTTGGGCCGAGACACCCAAACCGAGTCCAAGCACTTAACCCAAAACCAAATAAGCTTTTCATAGCTTATTAATAAGCAAACCCAATAAGCTCTTAAGAAAATACGTTATAAAAATTACCATCAAAACCAAAATATTCAAACTTTAAATCCTTGTTTCCTTTTTGTTCCTATTCGACGCAACAAACACCCATTTCATACATTTTTCAACTTTAAGATTCGACCTTTTTGACGATCAACTTGTACATTTAGACACCTAAATAAGCATAGAAGTACAACTTAAATCAAAATTTAGAAAAACTTACTTGTTTGGCGAGTACGGTTCGGTTTTGACGCAAAGGAGAAGACCCAAAAACCTTTTTCTATAACCCGTGCCTATCTAACATCAACCCACTATCGATCTTTTAACCCCGTTCTTGATAAATCTTCAAAACCCAATGTTTCTTGTTGCTTGTGTTTTCGGCCGACCCAAGAGAAAAGGGAGAAAAGTTTTTGGTGTTTGATTTTATGAAATGATAAGAATGACTTGTAAAAGAAATGCCAACTTTCCTTTGTACCTTGCATGGACAACCAAGGCTAAAAAGCCTTGTTGTCTCCTCTTGCTTACACGCCCCAAAGGTATCCAAGGGGAGTTCGGGTTCTTCTTTTCGTGTCGAAATTGCTTAAAAACTCCAGTTTTGACAATTTAAAATGTTCCCCGAACTTAATTAATCTTTCTATTGCATTTAAAATCACTTTTCCATAAATCTAGGTTATTTATGACACATAACACATTAAATTGCTACGACAATTAAATTTGACATTGTCGGTCGGGTCAAGACCGAAAACATGAATTTTGCTCAAAACTCAACCGAACCGTTCTTACAAGTTTAAAACACTCTTAAACCCTTAAATAAACTTGACAAAAATAGATTTGTTCAAAACTTTTCACTTCACGACCGATACAGTCTTTTACCGAATATAACGAAACCAACCGTTTTCAGGAAATCTTTAAAATCAATCCCAACGATTCACGTTCTAAACCCACGTTACTTAAAATCATGAATTTATTAAATAAATAAACTCATTAACTCATTCACTTGAAACCATTTCTAAACCAACTGTCGTGCCGGTACGCGCTGCGTGACGATTTTCGCTAAAATGCGAGAAACTTTCCAGAAATTATTGAAAACCTCAAACTTAATCAAAACAGAAGTAAACGAATCAAAAGTGATTCCCAAATGAAACTCACAACGCTCTCCCAAAACCCTGTTAATCCGAATCCGTAAAATAAGTCAACTGAAGTCAACGCTTCAGCTTTCTTCAAGAAAACTGACATAACCAAAATACATAATTATAATATTTTATGATACTTAGACCCAGGAAAAGTTACCGGTTATCACAGTCTAACCCCCTTAAAGGAATTTCGTCCTGAAATTCAAACCAAAACGCAAACTCAAAATTCAACGGGATCATCCCATCCCTCCTCATAACACACTGGTCATATACCGACCTAATACTTTCAAACGAGGTCTCTTTCGATTTCTCAATGGGACCTACCCTAAGGTTCAGTCCTTTCACTTTCCTACGGTTCAACGAAACCCCGTTCACACAACACGATAATCTTTCCTACTATCTCTTGGTCCGCTAATCCTACCAAATCCTTAGGTTTCTCAACTTTGGTCGGGCATCTGAATATGGTCCAGACCACGACACAATCAGCCAATCTCTAACACAGTTGGCCCGGTCAACTCTTTCTTAATTTCTCTGCTCAGTGTGATCAATACTACAAGGGTACATGTTTCACACGCCATTACTCACATTCCATTCCTACAGGACAATCTATGGTTCTCTTACCATTATCTATTCAAACCCTTCCAGATAAACCTTACCTGGTCGAGTACTCTAGGTTTTACCTAATTTAGGAAGGTCACGACCTCACAACCCTTGCCATGCCAAACACAGTACATGCAAGTAAAATCATAACCCTATATTCACACTTTCCATCTTATCATTTTAGACAACCCAAACGGTCGGGTTCCAACTTCATTCACTATAACTAAACCAAATCTCCCTGTGATCTCACGGTGTGCCTCTTATCTACCAATCTTTCCAACGCAACGGTAAAATCGTCCAACTAGAATATGTTTCAAGTTCACGAGAATACCAATGGGAATGTATGCCTAAGCTTACAAGAAAAGGAAATCCACTCTACCACGAGTGACGAAATCAGAATGCGAATGTACGCAATAACCGTGCACGTAAGCACTAAAAATACTTATCTAACCGTACTCTACTAAAATACCACTTTTACATTACCTTCTAAAATTTTGTACAAAATTTCCTTCATTAACATGAACTATGACTTTAGCATAAGTCAACTACCGACTGATGGAGATCAGTTCAATAGTATTACTAATAATACTTTTCTAACTATAAATCCGACACTAACTGATGCTACTCAGTTTAGTGATATACAAAATTGTCAACTAATCCACTGATATCCTACTAATCTCTACTAGACTCCTACCTCCTCTCCAATCTAGCAATACGATCTGCCAACTCCAAACGCTCATGTCTCTCCCTCTGTAAGCTGCATCCTCAAATCATGGTTCTCCCTATGAACATCATACATAGTATGCCACAGAGCCGCCCTCTGTACATCAGTCTGACCCGCCCAAGCCTCTAAGGCTAACACTGGCCGCCAAAGGGCGCTAAAAGTAACAGTCGCTCTCTCATGTCCCTGTTCCAAGCACCTAATCTTGTATGTCTATGAAAAGATCTCATCCCTAACTGATCCTGACCTGATATTTAACTCATCAATATCCCTCTCATATCTCTCAAACAACGTGGGTGGCAACTCCCTTAAACGTACCATATGATCATGAATCAAACCTCCTTGAAGCTCTACCTGAGCTCCAAGCTCTGCCACTAAATCCTCAGTCTCAACTATATCCGGTGATGCTACTAGTGAGGGTACGGGTGATGCTACGGGTGATGGTACGGGTGATGGTGAGGGTGAAACTGGAAGTGAATCAGACGACCACCCAGAAGATGATGGTGTCTGAACAGGTGATGCTGGCGGTGCATAAGCAGGAATATCGACATAAACATTACCTCCCTCGGGATCTACCCATGTACCTAGTGTGGACTGCCTATGTGAAGGTATCCTCCACACTCTCTCAGGCTCAGGTGCAGATCTAGAACCCTTTCCTACCTCAAAAGTATCAGGCATCTCGCCTTCTCTCTCAGATAACTCACGACGTCTTAACGTTTCATAACCAAGACCTAAAGGTTTGTCCACAGCTGTATCCGCAGCTGGGACTGCCTGATACTGACCCTCGAGTGCAGCCTCATCCTTTTCTCTCACTAAACCAGGATCCTCATCCTCTGATCCCTCCCTCTCATCATCTGAATCCGAACTCTTATCCTCCTCCTCAACATCATCCTCGTCTCTCATCTCATCTCCCTCACTATCAGTATTAAGTATAAGCTCAGAAGTACCTCTATATCTCTTTCATTGCAGAAGGACTGATGATGCAGTAGGGGATGGTGTTGTCTTGTAAGAGGACCTATACCTCTTACGAAAAGCTGAATCTGATAGGGTCATCGCTTCTGCCACTCTGGTCAAGAGACCTGAGGACATAGTGGGGTGAACGCGCACGACCATACGTGCGGTCCTACGGAGAGATGGGAGCAATGTAGGTGTGGTGTGGGTAAGTGGGTGATCTGGTGATAGTGGAGTGGTGGAGTCTGATGATGTAGATCTAGTACCAGATATGTCAGAAGCCCTTAACTCCTCATCATGGAAAGTGGGTAGGGTACTATCAGGTAGTGGGGTAGGTGATGCTACAACATAGGGTGACTCAAGTATCTCAGTCTCACTAGGGTCCTCAAAAGGTTCGGACTCAGTGTCCGTCTCAACTAAATGTGCCTGCCTAACAGCCTCACAAGGATCCTCGGGTAAAGGTACGGGCACTCGAGAGCTCTAAGCTCCGTCGACCAGGGTGACAATCTCTGAACCAACATAAATTGGGGTAGACATTGAAAGGTTGTGTATTTTCTGTGTCATAATGAGTTACAATGATAAGTTTATATAAGCTAGATAATGGGCCTACACATAATACAAAGATAAATATGCCTTTGGGCCTTGAAGACTAATCCGCTAACATCCCCCCGCAGTTTAAGCGGGAGAGGAACGAAGACTCAAGCTATCATGAAACTCATCAAATAAAGCCGTAGGTAGACCTTTGGTGAAGATATCCGCATACTGGTAATGAGAAGGGAATATATATATATACCTAATAGATACGAACAACAAGCAGCTACTCATAATCACCATCAATCAAAACATACATCAACGGATGCAAGCAAGCAATCACACAGCTATTCAGGGCATACCCTAAACCAACATCGCGACCAACGATACATCTACTAAGACTCTCCAACACAAACTACTCATTCCATATTGTCATCTACAATAATTCTTACCAACTCCTAAGGCATCGCGCACTACTACTACTAAGGCAGTATGGCAATCCTAAGAAAATCAACATACTCTAATTCCCAACACTCACAAGTGTTCTCATCATTTTTCAACCAATCATTTTAAGGTGGTCTTAATACTCACACATCCCTCCCCTTCCTCAACATAACTACGAAAAATTACCCTTATTATTTCATGATTCTTTATGAATTAAGCATAGTTGATCGGGCTATGCGTAATTCAAGGGATACCACGAATTGCTCGGGCCAATTAACTTTCGCCATGTTCAAGGTTTTATGAAAACAAAATCTTTAGTTTGGTTATAATTGCGTTTTTATTTTATAAAAACTAGCATTCTCTATAACATTGGCTCTGATACCAATCTGTCACACCCCGTCAAAGGCAGAAATGCGGGATGCGACGATATCATTCATCACACAAGATACAAGATCATACTATTCACAATTTACAAAGAATCAATTCAGAAATTTAAATTTACAAAAGTTTACAATTTCGCAACCTCGAAAAACGTTAAACATTTGTCTTTTAATAAATCCCCAATGCACACATCCTTGATCCACAATACTTCTCATTTACCTTCTTTAAGAACACACATGAAAATGGTACTCAAAAACGTCAACAAAAATGTTGGTGAGCTCGTAGATTTGATTTCAACCCAGTTGCTATGCCAATATTTTTAAACAGTGGACAAAGTGCTATATGACAGTGAATATACATAACCAATACTCGCAAATCAAATCTCCAAATGTTTCACTTACGCACCTAAAAGTCTACCAGCTGGAACTTATACTTAGGGCATGACCTTCACACAAATAGGGTAGGCGTACCTAGTCGATCCATAGGGTAGGCGTACCCAGCCGATCCATAGGGTAGGCGTACCCAGCCTATCCAAAAATTAATAGCCAGATAATATTCACATAGCAGTCATAAGCACACAATATTATCCCAAAAACAAAAGCAAGTTCGCACAGCCAGAAAATAGTTCAAAAGACACTTAAGTATCATTTTCTCCCAATGAAAAAACATAAAAAGTGAGGCTACGAGAACTCACCTCAACATATGATAATAACCGCACACTAATCTCTACTCAAAGCACTAAAAATCTCTACACAAAGCACATCGGTACCCGACCACAACCTAACAGTAGTTTTACTTTATTAATAATTTGTACAAAGTTCCCTTTTGTACAAGGTTTCGTCATTACTCACTTAATTCTTTATCTCCATTCCCAAAATCCATATACTCATTTCAAAACCCTTAATTTTGTTTTGAAACCTTTATCGCATTACAAAACAATAATCCCAGATTATGGTTGTGTGGTAATTACGCCAAATGACTCAAGCACTCGGGCGAAGTGCAACCCAAAACACACTCACCCAAAAACACCTCCAACCGTTAAAACGAAACGGTTAACCGAACAATCCAGAAATCCGACGAGAAACGAGTTAAGAACTCAAGAATCGAAAAC
Organism: Tanacetum coccineum; assembly: GCA_026074375.1. NCBI lineage: Eukaryota > Viridiplantae > Streptophyta > Magnoliopsida > Asterales > Asteraceae > Tanacetum > Tanacetum coccineum. Next base: position 10,307 of record BQNB010063186.1, read on the forward strand.
AATTCAACCCCTACAAATCGATAATTTATATACATTACAATATATATAAATACTTATTACTTTTTAAATAAAATATTAATATTTATTTTAAATATTTTGTTTTTTTATCGGGCTGAATAGGGTAAGTATTTATACATCTGGCAATCCTAATACTCTATGTTATAATGTTTTTTATTTTGACACGTAAGTTTTAATAAAAAATCTCTTTTCTTCTTCTAGTTCACATCGAAACAAACATTTTATTACTATCAAATATCTGGAGAACGTTTGAGCAAAAGAATATATTTTTTGTTTTATAGACAATTTATAGTAAAATAATATTTTATTTTAAAATTTCACAAATTACCCTTTTTAAGTAAAGTTTCTAAGTATAAACTTCTTTCGAAAATTCGGCATGACCTGTACGTCCATATGACGTTTTTCAAGGTTTCAAACCTTAATCCCAAACACTTTTTCGCAACTCAATACTTTTCCGACAAAAATGTCAAAAGTTAACATTTTAAACGCGTTCTATTCGGTTATAACAAAGTAGCCCAATTTAAATCATTTTCCCTTTTCAATCATTCCAAAAATCTTATTTTTTTCCTCTTGGACCCAAGTCCAAAGGTAGCCAACAATAACCATTTAAGTCCAATATCACTACTTTCAATCCATTACAAATCCATTAGTCTATTCATTTGATATTTAGCCTTAAGGCCCATTAAGGTTTTCAAAGTAGCCCGATAACTTTAGTAAAACACTATTAGTTATATCATAGGCCAAAGTCCAAAATCAATGTTCAGGCCCATTTAATTAGCCCAAGGCAAAATAATCATAAGCTATACGTATGCTTAACCAAAATAATCCATAAACCACTACATAACCCAAACCAAAATAAGCTATAAGCTACATAATCCGAGCTCAATAAGTCTCAAGATAAACCGAGCCTAATATGCTCCAAAATAAGCCGTGACTTAATATGTCACTAGTAAACCAAATACTAGCCGAACCCATATAAGTCAAATATGAGCCGAAACTTTAGTAAAACACTATTAGTTATACTAGTTGGGCCCAAAGTCCAAACTCAATGTTCAAGCCTGATGAGGTGTAATTTTATACACTTTTTGAGAGTCATTTTACCCTCATAATCATGCAAAAATGTCTAGAATATGTGTTTAATCGTTTCTTTTTTTATTTTTAGTATTTGGAAGACATTTGGTGGAAATACGATGATTTTGGCTCAATTTGGGAAGAAAACGGAACAAGGTAGCTAACGGGTGCGAAGATTGATGAAGATTCAATATCAGGCTCTAGGGACGCCGTTTGGATTACTCAGACGCCGTCTGGACTCAAACATGGGAATGCCGTCAGGATGTTTGGCGACGCCGGTTTTGGATATGCCGTCATAAAGAAACGCCGTATATAGATTCAAGATATTGCGCGCGAAGTAGCAGATAAATGTTTTGATCATAATCTCTTCATACGAACTCAAATTGGGTGATTCAAAAGCCACGCGTTTCAAAACGAAGAAATCTATGAATCAGTGGAAGATTAGGCTGTCTACAGCGTCAGAAATTATCTAGACCCGTCTGGAGAGTCTGCAGGGTTTCCTATTTAAACAACCACATAAACTCGTTTTTTAGCAAGCACGAACCCTAAGTCCGATACTAAACGTTTGGGGTATTTGTTTTTTCCTGCAGCTTAGAAAGCTAAACAATCCATAAGTATCTTGTAAAGGTTTGATTATCCATTCTATATTTAATTTTATGTCTTGTAAATCTTATGTTGATTATGAATTCAATTCACAATTAAGTATGGTTTGTTAATTTATCAAGTTGTTTTCTTAGATGTAAATCCTTGAGATTGAGTTGTGTAAAAAGTAGGTATGATGATTATTGAGGTTTAATATGCATAATATGATCAAAGAACCATACGCTTTCATACTAATAAACGATTGATATAATTTTGTAATAAACTAGTATAGCATGATAGACAACCTATAAATGAATCGTTTTATTCTTGGTCATTTAGCAACCTAAAGAACTTAAAGAGGCATGAGTTAGCAACCTAAGCATGTATAATTAAATTAGAGATTTGTGTATAAGTGTGTGTTAGTTAGTCAAAAGAGCAACATCTAGGCTAATGTAGTAATACTGTGCCAACCTAAGGTTACATAGTCGAATCAAGTAGATAGGAACTTAATTGCTATTATGCTTGTGAGTCGTGTCCAGATTGAGCAACCTCATAGACAGTGGCCTATAGGTGTGAGAAGGGCGAGAGGATGTGAACTCTTAACGCACCCATTATTAGTCAAAAGCCGCATCAATAATTTATAATAACTAATTAAGCACAATATATATTCAAGATGAAGAGGAACACCCTCTAAGTAAATATTCTTTTCTATCATCATTATTGTTCCCTAGCTAGTTTTAGTTATAATTAGGAGTAGTTATTAGCTTAATCAAAACCGTCTCTCCAAACCCGATTGGTATTATTTTCATACATTAAACCAATAAATACCAAAAAGAAACAACCCTCAACAATTAGTATATATGCGACATACATTTCGAGCCTACCTCACTAATCCCCTAGAGAACGATCAATTCCCCCGGACTTGCCTATACTCCGACTATCAATGGTTTGGTCACAGCCTAGAGGATTGAAAAAAGTTTGTGGTTGTTGAGTGTAAAATTTCCGCATTAAGTATTAGGCGCCGATGCCGTGGAAAGGTCCCTAGTGGTTACGGAGTCAAATTAAGCTTAGGTCTACTCAATGAGATTCCTATCAGTGGAGATTTTTTGTTTTTATTTAGTAGCTTTTTTTTTTATCTATCTTTTCTTTGTGTCATTCTTCGTAAACCTTTCACTAACCTTTCATTCGTCATCATGGCGGGTGAATAGATAAAAGAAATATTATGGTGCTTCTTAGAATATTACCAAACCAATTTTTCTGAGGACTTTCAAAGCGACTTAGAGTATCTTGAGGAAAAATATAAGATAATGAATGATGAAGTGCATGATCCAAATCCACAAAATTCCTCACCTAGTGAAATTAAAGAACCATATGAGCCTTCACCTAGGATTGATTCGTATGAACAACCTTCGTGTTTATGATCAACTTTTGTTAGTGAGACCCTTAGGAGAAGTGACCAAATGCATCAACTTTTTGAGAAGAGCTCCCTAGCAATGACCCGTAAGTTGGATGACATGATAGAATTTCCTAAGTCACAACCTAAGAGAACCTATAAGGAGGATTTAGGATATGAGATGGTTATGGTTAAGATGCCTAAGTGCATGTCGTGGTTAGATGCATATGATGAGCCTATAGGTGATAAGATGGATAATCCAAGCCCACAAAGTACCCTACAATTCGTCTCATCATTTGAGGAATACACAACGTCCGTGACTCACCCAGAAGAAGTAAAAGATACTATACGTAACCCAATAGAGGTATAACCTTTGCACGAACCAAAATTAGAGGAATTAGGCTTGAATACTTGTAGCCATGGCCTCTTTCCTAGTTCTAGGGAGTTTTCTAGTGTTGATGAACCAAAGCCTCAACCTTTACCTAATTTTCCATCCTTAGGTGTAAATCTAGGATACAAAAGGGGCCCCAAACCACCCATCAAACCACATAATCTGGGTAGTTTTAGGATAAAGGTAGTAGAACCCTTGACCATTCATACACAACCTTCACCCCACATGGCATACTTCTATCAAAATGGTGTGTATCGCTACTATCACCCGCACTTGACCTTAAGTGTAGGGGAGACCCACCTCTTACGCGTCAAATAAGCGTATAGTCAGGCTCGTGACTCGAACAAAAACAAGCGCTTATTGGGAAGCAACCCAATTTTTTTTCTTGCATTTTAGGTGTGTCTTATGCGTCTTGTGTGTTTGGTTTGACTCATATGATTGTGTACTATTCACGTGGTTTTTGCATTAAGTTTTACAAGAAAGAACTAATGGGAACTTGCGTGCAAGAATTTTTGAAGAAATTAAAATTTTTCTTTACAAACCCTGGAGACGGCGTCTGGATTTTCCAGACGGCGTCCCCAGCCCTGTACAGGAAAATTCGATTTATTAAATTTTTAAGAAATTAATCTTGTATAATTTTTTGAATTTGTAATTTTCCTAAAAACCTGCAGGAAACCACAATCACGTCAACACATTCATCCTATCTTTATTGCTTTCATAGAATCTAAACGTAATAAATAAGGTTGTATTTATCATTCACCCGTGGATTTTACGCTTGGTATGTTGCATCTTGTCTTTGATTTGTAGGAAATATTTGATGAGAAGAAGCCCAGAAGCTCTTAGGAGCTTCATGTGGATGATTTTTGGATGACGATTTGGTCGGAATCAACGTTTCTTCTCTGATATTGAGCATAACCAGGAGAATACTAGTTTCTTTCGCTATCTTTTCCTTTCTCTTTATTCATTTACTGGTACTTTGTAGAACATTAGGGACAATGTTCAAAATAAGTGTAGGGGGGAAATAAAAGCCTTAGAAACTATTCCACCATTTGTTTTGTTTGAACTTGAAATGATGAGTTATCTACTGAAACATAAATCGTAAAGGGAAATTTTAACCCAAATTTAAAATTTTCATCACACAATCGAGGAAACTAAGGAAGCTAGAGCGTCTCATGGATAGGGAATTATATCACTAGCATAAAACCCCCTCCACTCAAATGAATTCACTCCCAAATTATGAGGTTTACGCCCCTAGATCTTTAGGAATTCGGGTATCCACCATTGAGTTAGGGACTGTACAGTCATGTGTATCTATTCCATCTTCATGGTGGATGTGTATGTGTGGTTTTGGGGCCTTTCTTAAGTTAAGCATTGATACTTAAATTATATGAGTGTACCAGTAGTATATAACTTCTAGAACTTGCTTTAGTGATGCATCCCGAGACCGCGTTAGTAAGTAAGAATATCTGCTATATGATAAGAGGCACTAGGATCAACTCATGTTTTAAACCTGTAATTGTTACTATGGTCACCTCGACTATATAACTATCTCACACCTTTGTTCGTACTCGCTTTTAGTATGAGACCACCCTAGTGAAACCTCAACCTATCCCTTCGTTTTTCTTTTATTTATGTATTACGGAACGACCGAAAGGGGAAACCTGAATAGACTATTCTGGAAGTATGTAGTAGCTGAAAAACGATATACACCCTACAACCAATTGTGCCACCCAAAACCTTAGCCTACCCTACATGTACTCGCTTTTAGTACAATGTTGTGTTAAACCCCTAGTTGATTATTGGAGTACACGGTTGCTAAGTCTTTATCATTGTATATATTATTTTGGGACAATTAGGATTCATGGTAGTATTTATTTCACGGAAGAATAGGGAAGAAAAGTTAAGTCAAGACCCTCATATGTTTGCCGAGTAGTCTACATGTTATGTTGATCCAACCAATTTGGGTCATTAGATTAGTTTGCTTATCGAGTATTTAAGAGTCCAAGTGTAGGGTTGATCTATAAACCCCAACGATGTATTATATGTTGCAAGTGGTAGGGCAAAATTGTACGAAAAAAATATATAAAAAAGAAAAAAATGTAGAAAAAAATGTATGGTTTACCATTTTCATTTGTCATTTCAATTTATTAGCTAGTTTATTTATTCATGTTTGCAATAGAGTCAAGAAAAACAAAAGAAAAAGTTTGATGTAGAGTTTTATAGAGTTTGTATATCTTGTCCGAGTCTTCGACTATCAACCACGCCAACGTGTATTCCCTTAAGATGATTGACTTACCATTTTACTCAATTCCACCCAAATATCACTCTCCCAAATGCTATCCATTTCCGTTTACATGTATCCTACATATTACACATCACAACCCTTTAAAGTCCTCTTTGATGGTAACTATTAGTACTTGAGTTAGTGGTCGAGGTTTGATCCTTTATCAAGCCTATGGTAACTTATATGCTATGACTAGGAAATGAGTGTTAAATTTTTGATTTCCATTTTGTAATAGTTCATTATACACCGAGAGAGAGAGAGACAAAGAGAGAATCCAAACACTTATTATGAGGTGCTAGTATAATTTTTCCGTGCTTCTAGTTACAAGGTCAACTGGTTGTGCCATGGAGCCTTTAAACAGTAAGTTGAATGCCCCCGATATGTATCTTGTTAAGGTAGAGAAGCTTATTTGCTTGAGGACAAGCAAATCCCAAGTGTAGGGGTATTTGATGAGGTGTAATTTTATACACTTTTTCGGGTTCATTTACCCTCATAATCATGCAAAAATGTCTAGAATATGTGCTTAATCATTTCTTTTTAAATTTTTAGCATTTGGAAGACATTTGGTGGAAATACGATGATTTTGGCTCAATTTGGGAAGAAAACGGACAAGGTAGCTAACAGGTGCAAAGATTGATGAAGATTAAAGATCAGGCTCTGAGGACGCCGTCTAGATTACTCAGACGCCGTCTGGACTCAACATGGGACGCCATCTGGATTTTGGCGACGCCGACTGGATATAGCCGTCATAAAGAAACCCTAGAAAATTCTAGATATTGTGCGCGAAGTAGCACATATTGTTTTGATCATAACTCTTTCATACAAACTCGGATTTGGGTGATTCAAAAGCCCACACATTTAGAACGAGAAAATCTACGAATCAGTAGAAGATTGGGCCGCGATGGCATCAGGATTTTCCAGACGCCGTCTAGAGAGTCTGCTAGGGTTTGCCAATTTATACAACCTCATAAACTCATTTTTATCAAGCCCCGAACCCTAAGTCCGATTCTAGGGTTTGGGTAGGTGTTTTTCCAGCAGCTTAGAAAGGCTAATTCAATCCATAAACATCTTGTAATGGTTTGATTATCAATTCTATCTTAATTTATGTCTTTAATTCCTTTTGTTGATTATGATTTCTATTCTCTATTAAGTATGGTTGGTTAATTCATCTAGTGTTTGCTTAGATGTTATAATCCTTGAGATTGATTGTGTATTTTTGTTAGTTGATGATTATTGATGTTTATTATGCATGTTTGATCGAAGATCCATACGCTTTCATACTATAAACGATTGATTGATTTGTAATAAACTAGTATTGCATGATTAGGCAACCTTAACTTGTAATCGGTTTATTCTTGGTCATTTAGAAACCTAAAGACCTTAAAGGGTATGACTTAGCAACCTAAGCATGGACAAGTTAATTGGCGATTTGTGTGTAAGTGTGTGTGTGGAAACTAGAAATGGGGGTTGAATAATTTACCGGTTTATTTTACGTTTCAAAAGTTTACTTGTAAAATGTTTAGATTCGAGTTTATGTCCAACCAAATGACTTTATGATCCAACAATATGAATATACACAAACACAACAACACAACAAGCAATATATAATAAACGAAAGAATATAACGACATAAAGGAAAGAACGATCAAACCAAACACCAAGATTTATAGTGGTTCGGATACGAAGCTCCTCTTCGCCCTACTCTACTCTCTGAGTATCGTACTCGAGATTTCACTATGTCAACAAGCTCCCTTTAGGCGAAGAAAACAGTTTACTCGTCGCTTACGTTATTTTCTGACACTAAGCTAAATGTCGAGTCCTAATCTTAGCTAGAACCAATCTATCACAACACAATCACAATACACTCACAAGATCTACACTAACGGATTTACACTTATCTAATCTACACAATCACACAAGATATATAATAGAGATTTGTATCTTAGAAGAAGAGAGGATAAATCACTAAGTAGCAACACTTTGTTTCTTGAAGAATATGAGTGTTCTTATCTTGCACTTGATTAGAAGAATGATGAAGAAGAGATTTGATCACTTGAAACAAGATTAAGCAATGTTAATGATCAAGAGTTTTAGTGTGAGAAAGAAAGTTTTAGTGAGAGAAAGAATACTAAAAAAATTCATGCAAGAGGTTGGATTTTTTCGCTGGGAATAGTGCAGTATTTATAGCTGTCAAATCCAACGGTCGTCTGGTGGCGGTCCTGGCGGTCCCAGATATATATGGGGGCCGCCACTAGACTACGCTCCATTTTTTTTGTCTTTTAGTGGAGAAGGTTGAAACTGTTATAGAACTTTCTATTTTGGGGGAAAATCAGATTTTGAATTTAATGTTTAAATAAACATTATGATTAAAAATAAAAAATATTTTATATTTAATTGATAAAAATCATTTTGTATATAAAATGTAATGGTTAAGAAAAATATTTTCTTGATCACTAATCATGTTTAATGATTTATTTATTAATACCTTAAGTGATTAATAATGGAAATGGAATTTTACTTATTAATAATTTGTAAACATTTAATTTTATCGTAAATGTTTTTACGTTTTGTCATCTTCAAAACACAGAGAGGTCGAAGAATATAAATAACATTTTTAGACATTATTTGTATTAACAATCTCTCCCTTTTTGATGATGACAAAATATAAACTTATTTTATATAAAATTAAAGTTTTCAAAAATACTAATGAGTTTCAATTAATTTCTCCCCCTTTTTGTCGAATCCAAAAAGGTGTATCGTCGAGTTGTATAGAGAAAGAAGTCAACGATGTCAAGACTCTCCCTTGATGTAGGCCCCCCCTCATTCGGGGCACCAAGAGATCGATCTTACAATAATTGGTTGCTACAAAACAAAGTTAGAGGTACAAGTGTAAGAGAACATTTCTAACATGTAGCAATATTACGACAAATATATTAAAGATAACCATACTAAGGATTAATTCATCACATAAAACACTCATACAAAAAACATAAGAGACATACTACACTAGGATAGATTCATACAATGATGTATGAATATTACAACTACTAGAAAACCATAACTAGAAAAACTAGCAACTAGACGTAGTAGATTCTTAAAGTCTAGAAGATGCCACATATAAAATATAGGTAGAGATTAGGTGCAAAAATTAATCATTTAAGGATGATTAATCGTGGAAGTAAGAGAAGGGTAAGGATGGTGAGTTGTGATTTGGTGGATTGCGAGCTTGTGGAATGAGACGAGTGATAAGGAACTTGAAATCAATGTCATTTCTCAAAGAGTGGAGATGATTCCCAGTGTACCTACAACAATGACAAAAGCTTGAGTGAAACTCAACTTGATCATTGGTAGGAGGGTAAATTAAAGGTGATGATGGTGAAGGTGGTCCTTGTATATAAGCATTCGTTAGGTTGATGTGTGAGTCAATGATGGTGGAGATGTTGTGAAGTTGGTTGATGATTTGCTCTCTAGTTGGATTGTGAGAGGGTGGTGAATCATTTTGGAATGGTGGTGAAACATTTTGAAGTGGAGGTGATGACTTAGGAGTAGGTGTTTTGCGCTTTCACACTTGTCTTACGGAGATTCTAGCAGTCCTAGTGGTTCTAGGAGGAGGATTAGAAGAGGACATTTGAGGAGAGGTGTGAAGAAGATGAAGGTGATGAAGATGAAGTAAATTTTTGGTGACTTAAATAAAGGTGTATTAGGCAAAGCATGGTTTGAGTTTGAAGAGTTGTAATAAATGGTTTAGCTAGATGCAGAAACATCAGCTAGAGGCTATAGGTGTGAAGGTTAAAATTTTAGAAAAAGAGGCAGGGCTGGAAAATTCGTTCCCTCCTGATGGCGGTCCCATAAAGATGTGGCGGTCCCATATATATTAGAGGGCCGCCTGGAATTTATGGGGGCCGTTTTCTGAAGATGAAAAATTTCTAGTTTTGCCTTTTGATGTACTATTGATTGCAGCATCTTTCTAATTCAAGAATTTACTAGTTCTAAACAAGTAACAAGACATAAGCATATTAGTCTAATATTACCAAGCATGCATAACATGTAACACACATAAGAACAATCCAAATAATTAACTAGATGATAAAATTCAAGGGATCACCTATCATTCATGCAATAGTCTTCTACGGTTTTAAGTCATAAAGAGTAATCAAAGTACCAAAGTCTAATAGCTTAAAATAAAGGAAAACACTAGAAGTCATTCGTCTTCATGTTTTCAACAAGTCTTTTAATGCTTGCCCAATTGACCTTATCCCATTTCATTGCTCATCTCGTAGTTGAATTTGGTGGTTTATGATTTCGGTTTGGTAAAGGTCTTGACTTTCACGAGGGAGGTTACCAATGACTCTAGGGACAACATTTGATAAGGACTCAAAGGAGTGAGATGAAGAGGAGGAGTTAGAGTGTGATGAATCATTATCACTTTCATCATCATTTTCATCTAAGTGATGAAATGAGGATGTGTGATTCGGATCTAGAGAGGAAGAACTAGGAGTTGATACACGACGTCTTTTTGTGCCATGATCCGATCATGTCTTTCGCTCATAGTAAGGAGCGAAAGGAAGCATGACACGATCAAACAAAGTGTATCAATCAATTTCAAGCTCGGGAAAGATTGACACGACATAATTGAACAATCTAGTCAAAAGCATTCCATAAGTAGGAGTTCCTTATGTTTGTTTCGAGTTTTTTCCATTCTTTTGAGAATGAAAAATGCTAGATTGTATGGAGTGGAGGTTTCAATGCAATAAATCATATGAAAAATACATGCCGAGACATGATCACGATGACCTCAGATACAAAAGACATTTTTACGAATGATTTCAACCCAGGGCTTCATGTGAGCATGAATTTCACAGGTTAAATTTTCGTTAGAATCAACAACAACGGTTTTCTTGCAATAAGTACAAGTGACTTGATTTTGACAAGGAATTTGAATCAAGGATTTGATAGCACTAGGTAAAGGAGGAGTAGTTTTGTAATGACCCTTACTAGGAAAATCTATGGACAAGTAGTCGAGTAACCACATGTCGGTGTGGGAGACATGTCCTTTGAAAGGAATTTTTAGAATTTGACCAAATTATTCAACTGTGAGAGAGAAAGGTTTATTTTGAATGACAAAGCTCACAACAAAGTGATTTTTAGAATTATAGTGAAACTCAAGTTGACTATAGAACTCAAGAACGAATCGAGGGACAATTTGTTCATTGATATTTAACAAGCAATCAAAATTAATTGATTCAAATTTAGCACGAATGTGATTCATGTTTTCAAAGTTTTGGCTAACAACTCGACCCTCATAAAAGTAGCGTTTTTCAAGTAAGGCTATTGTGTTTTTAAGGGGTTGATTGAATTCATTTGATATTTGTGGGATGTAGTTACGAGTCTTTTGATGATCTAGTCTGGTGGCTCGAGTCATGATTACCTAGTAAATAAATATTGAAGTAACATGTTTCATTATATAGATCATGTATTAATTATTTCAATATAATACTAGTGTGTGCCTATATGCAACGAATGTGGAGTAACGGTTAACTCGACCTAAAAATAAAAACCTATGAGTTAACCCAAACGCTCCTTAATTTGATTTTGCTCATGCAAACACGTCGAAAAGTTACATATGAATTATGCAATTCGACTTTTGTTCATGAGATCATTATGCATGTGTTTAAAAACTTTTTTAAGTTGTATTAACAATGCACAAAAACAAGTTTTTGGTGATCCTAACGTGAGTAAGTTCAGATTGGAAATTGGGGGTTTTGTTCGAAAATAATTTTTTGACAAACACTCCAATGTTATGCAAATCCTATGTCTACGGGAAGCAAATTAGTTATACATTGTATCCTAGTACTTCTAATTGCAATCAATTGAAAGAAAAATAAAAAATCCTCAATTTCGGATTTTATGTTCATAATGAACCCTAGACTCAAATTGAAAAGAAATAGATAAATGACTTAAAATTGATGATCTTTACTTGTTTAGGATTGATTGTAGATGAATTTTAAGCCTCTAATTATGGTTAATTTGGTTGAATTAAGGATTTGGTGGGTTTTGGTGTGTGTTCGTCGTTGAAGATGTTAGAGGGGGTGTTTGTTTTTGAGTTTTGAAATTTTTTTAAAAATGCAGACTTTTATACGCTCTTTTGGTGGTGGTCCCATATAGATTAGGGCGCCGCCCCAAATAACCTTTGGGGTCGCCAACAATATAGGGGTCGCCCTATGTTATGAGTCTTGACAAAGAATTTGTTTTGACATAAATTTATTAGTAGAGAGTGACACTTTAATTTGCATTTCACGAATTAAAATATTTAACGAACTTCAGATGAAGTAGTTAAATTGTCACGACATGGAAAGGAACACGGACTAGAGTCGAGACTTAGAAGAAAAGAAAAACGGACACGATTTATAGAATTCACGTTTAAGAGGTTTGGTAAGAATATTGGCGATATTATCTTCGGAAGATACTTTTTCGATAGAGATATGTCCTTTTTGGACGTTATCAAGAAGAAATTGGTGACGAATTTTGATGTTTTTAGTACGAGAATGTTGCACCAGGTTTTTACTAAGGTCAATTGCGCCTTTGTTGTCACACATGATCAAAACGTCGTTTATTCGAATGTCGTAGTCGATAAGAGCTTGTTTCATCCACAGTGCTTGTTGACATGCCTTTTCGACGCTTACGTATTCGACTTTGGTAGTGAAGATAGGAAGAGCGGTTTGTTTCTTCCAAAACCAAGATGTCAAACAACATCCCACGAACGTACAAATACCGCTAGTGCATTTTCTATCCACACAATCTCCCGCATGATCAGAGTCGGCATATACTATAGTTTCTATGCCGGTCCCCTTAGGATACCATAATCCTAAGTGCGTAGTGCCTTTAATGTATCGAAAGATACGCTTAACCGCTTCAAGATGAGAGGTTTTGGGATCCTCTTGGAAGCGAGCACAAAGGCAGACACTAAACATGATATCGGGCCTACTTGCCGTTAGGTATAATAAACTACCTATCATGCCACGATACTTGGTGCTATCCACCGACTCACACTCTTCGTCTTTCGTGAGTTTAGTATCGGAGGACATGGGGGTTTTGATTGGTTTAGAATCTTCTAAGCCAAATTTCTTAAGCATTTCTTTAATATACTTAGATTGATTAAAAAACATACCATCTTCCATTTGTTTTATTTGTATTCCAAAGAAGAAGTTAAGTTCACCCATCATGCTCATCTCGAACTCGTCATGCATGATTTTGGCAAATTCATCACACATGTCTTGACAAGTCGAACCGAATATAATGTCGTTGACATATATTTGAACAATGATGAGATTTGAACTTTTCTTCTTAGTAAAAAGTGTGTTATCTACCATTCCCATTGTATATTCATGTTTAATAAGAAAAGCTTTTAGTCTATCATACCAAGCTTTGGGTGCTTATTTAAGACCATATAAAGCTTTCTTAAGCTTATAAACATGATTTGGTTTTTCAAAGTCAATGAATCCTGGAGGTTGTGCCACATATACCTCCTCATTGATGAAACCGTTCAAGAATGCACTTTTTACGTCCATTTGAAATAATTTAAAATCTAAGGCGCATGCATAGGCTAATAATATTCTAATAGATTCTAGCCTAGCTACGAGAGTATAAGTTTCGTCATAATCAATATCTTCTTGTTGATTATAACCTTGTACAACTAATCTAGCCTTATTTCGAGGAACAACACCGTTCTCGTCTAACTTATTTCTAAACACCCTCTTAGTTCCTATAATTGTCATATTATTAGGTTGTGGTACTAACTCCCAAACATCATTTGCAATGAATTGATTTAATTCTTCTTGCATTTCCATTATCCAACTTTCATCCGCTAAGGCTTCATTCACATTCTTAGGTTCTATAGTTGATAAAAAACAAAAGAAGTTACTTTGGTTTTGGGCTTGATACCTAAGAGTTCTTTGATTAAGATTTCCTATGACGTTTTCTAATGGATGGTTCCTAGATTCCTTAATATTGACTATTTCATCAATTTCTAGTGTTTCATCTTCAAAATCATTTTCTAGGTTTTTCTTTTCGGTAATCTTAATTGCTTCTTCTTCATCTAAGTCATCATATACAAAGGTGATGTCTTAGAGGGTAGAGGAGTTTCATTGAATGTCACGTTGAGTGATTCTTCGATTTTCATGGTGTGTTTGTTTAGGATAATGTAGGCTTTACTATTTTAAGAGTACCCTAAAAAGATACCTTCGTATGACTTAGGGTCAAACTTAGTGAGGTAATCTTTGGCGTTTAAGATGAAACATTTGCTTCCAAATACCTTAAAGTAGTCAAGAGTAGGTTTCCTACCTCTCAAGAGTTCATATGGTGTTTTTCCTAATAAAGTCCTAATTTGGATTCTATTAAGGATATATGTTGAAGTGTCTACGGCGTTACACCAAAACTTTTGTGATAACGATTGCTCGTTCAACATAGTTCTACTCATTTCTTGAAATGTCCTATTTTCCTTTCGACCACGCCATTTGATTGTGGAGAGCAAGGAGCAGAAAAGTTATGTGTAATTCCATTGGCATTACAAAACTCTCTGAATTGCACTTCGTTATCAAATTCCCTACCGTGATCGGTCCTTATTGACACTATAGTACAACCTAGTTGATTTTTAATTTTCTTACTAAATATTTTGAATTGATCGAAGGCTTCGGTTTCCTATTTTGCATGTGTCACAGAAATGTTTATCAAACTTAAGCTTAGGGAGGTTTCTAACTAAATCCTTAGATGCCAACGATTGAATGATACGCATATTAGCGTGACCTAATCTCCTATGCCACAATGTTGAATTCTCATCAATTGTTGCAAGACAAATTTTGTCTTCGAGCTTAATTCCTAATTTCATCACATATAGCCCTTTCTTCCTAATACCTCTACCTATGACCTTATCATCCTTAATTATCTCACTATCATTTTCGGTAAATATAACTTTACATTTACTATCACATATTTGACCTATACTTAGCAAATTAAATCCTAGATTATCAACATGTTCCACATTGGCAATTTTAAGTGAGCCATGAGAAATCGTACCTTTGCCAATTATGTTTCCACGCAAGTTGCTACCAAAAATGACATTACCGCCATTGTATGCCTTGTAAGTAGAGAAAATCCTTCGGTTGCCCGTCATGTGTTTAGAGCATTCACTATCTTTAATCCACTTGTCGGGTTCCAAATTGACTCCAAGGCATATCTATTTATATAACACAACAATTCAAACATTTGGTCCCCAATATCTCATGGGTCCAAAGTTGTTAGTGTTAAACATCTCATGCATTTGTTGCATTTGATTGGGATGTGAAAATGACGAAATCATTTCCCATGGCATGTAACTTTGATGTTGGAAATTATTTCAAGTTACAGGAAATCTATGAGGTCGATTATCATTCCTTTTTGGTTGTGGTGTCCTAGATCTAGTGTAGGAATTATTGACTCTTCTAGGAGGTGGAGTTTTTGATCTAACGTTTGGTTTTGAGAATCCAACTCCTGGTTTTAATGATGGCTTGTAAAATTGTTTTATTTCATCGTCACTAGCTACGGAAACTTTAACATTGTTTATCATTATGTGTTTTGGTCTAGGTCTCATATTTACTTTGGGGGCCGTCTGATCGCTTTGAGGGCCGCCCGTATTTATGGGACCTCCATCAAAAAGATTGATTTTTTGAGACTTCACAAATTTTATTTCCTTAGTCCTACTAGATGATGCTTCAAGTGAATTAAAACCTAAACCTAATATTTCTCCGAAGGGTTTTTGATTGCTTAACATTTCATTTAGACATTGTTTACTCTTTGCAAATTTATTTAATCTAATAATTTCCTCCTTAAGTTTTTTATTTTCAATTTTAAAACTTGTGCAATTTGTACACTCGAGACTAACTCCTTTGTTTTTCTCAAGTGTGCATAATTTTGCTTTTAGTTCGCTAAGTTCTTTTTCTAAGATTTTTCTAGTTACTTTAAGCCTTTTGTTCTTAGTGATTATTTTTAGACTCATTTTGCAAAGCTTGTTATATTCATCATCTAACACTAAGTCGTCTATTGAAGAGTTTTCATCACTAAAGTAAGAGGATTCCGAACGTACCTCATTAGATGCTTGAGCCACAAGACATGTTTCGTCTTTAACCTTTTCATCTTCTTCTTCGCCACTATCACTCCAAGAGTCTCCAACAAACGCTCTTTGATTCTTGTCTCTAGGTGGCTTTGGACACTCTCTGATAAGATGATTTGGGTCTCCGCATCTAAAGCACTTTCTTTTACTTTTGCCGTTCTTGTCATCGCGGCTTCTTTGAAAGGTTTTCTTGTCGTTCCTTGGTTGTCTTACAAATCTTCCTCTTCTTTTGAAGAACTTCTTGAAGTCTCTTACCGCCATGGCATATTCTTCGTCTTCACTTCCGAAAGTCGAACTTTCTTCATCACTTGATTCTTTTTTAGCCTTTAAAGCTAGAGATTTTCTTTCTCCGTTCGCTTTGACTATTTCAGAATCTTTCTTGATGATCATCTCATGGACTTTAAGATTTTCGATGAGTTCATCAAGAGATAGTGATGTCAAGTCTTTCGATTTCTTTAATTGCCGTGACCTTTGCTCTCCATTTGGGATGTAGAGCCCTAAGAAACTTCCTAACATAATTCTTGCTAGAATAACCTTCATCAAGAGTTTTTAGACTAGTAATAATAGTATTAAACCTAGCAAAAGCACTATCTATAGATTCGTCTTCGGAAATGACGAATTATTCATATTGTTGTACCAAAAGGTCGATCTTGTTGTCTTTGACTTGACTATTACCTTGGTGAGTGATTAACAAAGTTTTCCAAATTTCTTTTGCCGTACTACACATAAAAATCCTTTCATATTCTTTTCTTGACAAAGCATTGTAAATCACCATTTTGGCTTCATTGTTTTTAGCAAGCCTTCTTTTAAGATCATCATTTTGTTTTTCAAAAGGGATAATCTCATCTAGTTTGGTTATCGGGTTTTGTACAATAGGTAGAAAATCACCGTTGGTAATAACATGCCAAAGATCAAGATCTTTTGACTTAACATATGTTTCGAATCTATTTTTCCAATAAATAAAACTATCACTTTCGAAAAGTGGTGGTCTTTGCATAGATTGCCCTTCTAGATATTTGTCGGAATCCATAGATAGATCCAAGCTTTAAAATACAATATATTTTAAAATCTTGAGTGACCTTGGCTTCTGATACCAATTGTGGAAACTAGAAGGGGGGTTGAATAGTTTACCGGTTTATTTTACGTTTCAAAAGTTTACTTGTAAAATGTTTAGATTCGAGTTTATGTCCAACCAAATGACTTTATGATCCAACAATATGAATATACACAAACACAACAACACAACAAGCAATATATAATAAACGAAAGAATATAACGAGATAAAGGAAAGAACGATCAAACCAAGGCACCAAGATTTATAGTGGTTTGGCTACGAAGCTCCTCTTCGCCCTACTCCACTCCCCGAGTATCCTACTTGAGATTTCACTATGTCAACAAGCTCCCTTTAGGCGGAGAAAACCGTTTACACGTCGCTTACGTTATTTTCCGACACTAAGCTAAATGTCGAGTCCTAATCTTAGCTAGAACCAATCTATCACAACACAATCACAATACACTCATAATATCTACACTAACGGATTTACACTTATCCGATCTACATAATCACACAAGATATATAATAGAGATTTGTATCTTAGAAGAAGAGAGGAGAAATCACTAAGTAGCAACACTTCGTTTCTTGGCGAATACGAGTGTTCTTTTCTTGCACTTGATTAGAAGAATGAGGAAGAAGAGATTTGATCACTTGAAACAAGATTAAGCAATGTTAATGATCAAGAGTTTCAGTGTGAGAAAGAAGATTTTAGTGAGAGAAAGAATACTGAAAAAATTCGTGCAAGAGGTTGGATTTTTCAGCTAGGAATAGTGCAGTATTTATAGCTGTCAAATCCAACAGTCGTCTAGTGGCGGTCCTAGATATATATGGGGGCCACCAGGCCTATTTGAGGGTTGCCACTAGACTACGCTCTATTTTTTGTCTTTTAGTGGAGAAGGTTGAAACTGTTACAGAACCTTCCATTTTGGGAGGAAAAACCAAATTTTGAATTTAATGTTTAAATAAACATTATGATTAAAAATAAAAAAATATTTTATTTTTAATTTATAAAAATACATTTTGTATATAAAATGTAATGGTTAAGAAAAACATCTGTTTTTTACGTTTTCGTTCGTTTTTTACGTTCTCGTTTGCTTTTTTATGTTTTCGTCCGTTTTTTTACGTTTTCGTCTGTTTTTTTACGTTTCGTCGAAATCGGTTGAAAACGAACGAAATCGGTTGAAAACGAACAAAATCGATCGAAATCGGTCCAAAACGATCGAAATCGGTCAAAATCGATGAAAATTGGTCAAAAATGGTCGATTTCGAATGAAAACGGTCGAAATCGGTCATAAACTATCGAAATCGGTCAAAATGGTCAAAATTGGTCGAAATCGGTCAAAAACGGACGATATCGGTCAAAAATGGACAATCGGTCGAAAAAGGACGAAATTGGCCGAAAAAGTAAAAAACGGTCGAATATAGTCGAAATCGGTCAAAAACAGTGGAAATCAGGCGAAATCGGTCGAAATCGGTCGAAAGCGAACGAAAACGGTCGAAATCAGTCGATATCGGACGAAATCGCTCGATATTGGTCAAAATCGGACGAAATCGGCTGAAAAAGGACAAAATCGGCCAAAAAAGGTCGGAAGCGATCGAATACGGTCGAAATCGGATGAAATTGTTCGAAATTCTTCAAAACCGGTCGAAAACGGTGGAAATCGGTCAAAAACGAACGAAAACGGTCAAAATTGGTGAAAATCGGTCGAAAACGGTCGAAATCGGTCAGAAACTATCGAAATTGATCGAAAACAGTCGAAATCGGTAAAAATCGGTGTAAATCGGTAAAAATCGATGTAAATCGGTCGAAATCGGACGATATCGGTAAAAAACGGTCGAAATCGCTAGAAAACGACGAAATAGGTCAAAAACGGTCGGAAACGATCAAAAATGGTCGAAATCGTATAAAAACGTTAAAAACGGATGAAAATTGCTATACCCAACAAGACCCATCTATAAAAAAGTACCCGACCATTATACCCATGTTTATTTTGTTTCATCATATTTAATAGTCCATCAAGCCCGCTGACAATAAAAGAGGGAGTCCATTTAGCCCATCATACTTAAAAAAAGAGTCCAATTGACCCAAATGTTGACTCATGGGTATTATTTGCCAGCTCTAGGTCTT
>BQNB010063187.1:11296-35783 GCA_026074375.1 Tanacetum coccineum
GTTTTTGGGTTGTATTGACAATGCATAACAACAATTTTATTATGTTCTTAACGTGAGTGATTTGAAAATAAAATTAGGGTTTTAGTTCAAAATCAATTTTTTTAAAAACTCACTAATATGTGCAAATCCTATGTCTATGGGAAGCATATTAGTTGTACATTGTATCCTAGTAGTTTTAATTGTACAAAATTGAAAGAAAAATGGAAAATCCCTAATTTCATTTTTTGGTGTTCATCATGAACCCTAGACTCAAATTGAAAGAAAATAGATGAAATGACTTACAATTGATGATCTTTGTGATGTTAGGATTGATTATTAGTGTTGATTTGATCTTCAATTGATGTTTTAATGGTTGAATTTGACTTTTGATGGGTTTTGGGTCATGTTCGTCGAGTGCAGCAGACAAGGGGGTGTTTGTTTTTGTGTTTTGAATTTTTTTGTTTAAGTGTTCCATATTATGATCTGCTGATGGATGTCCCATATTTCTTGGAGGTCCCAAATATATTGGGGGGCCGCCTATATGGGGGCCGCCCTCAGTAGAGGGTTTGGACTCGGTTTTGACGAAAATTTTATTAAGAGGAGTGATGTTTTAATTTGCATTTCGCGAATTAAAAATGCTTAAAGTACTTTAGATGAAGTATTCAAGTTGTCACGACACGGAATGGAACATGAACTAGAATTGAGACAGAAGAATGATAAACGGACTATTATGATTTATGGAATGTGTTCCATCATTCCTAAACCAAGACGTAGATAGTTAAACGATTCACGTTTAAGGGGTTTAATAAGAATGTCGGCAATAGTGTTGACGGATGGTACTTTTTTGATTGAGATATGTCCTTTCTGGACATTATCACGAAGAAAGTGGTGACGGATTTCGATGTGTTTGGTACAAGAATGTTGCACCGGGTTTTTGCTAAGGTCAATCGCGCCTTTGTTGTCACATATGATGGGAACGTCGTCGAGTCGTACGTCGTAGTCGATGAGAGCTTGTTTCATCCATAGTGCTTGTTGACATGCCTTTCCGGCGCTTACGTATTCGACTTTGATAGTGGATATAGTAATAGCGGTTTGTTTCTTCGAGAACCAAGATGTCAAACAACATCCCATGAACGTACAAATACCGCTAGTGCTTTTTTGGTCCACATAATCTCCTGCATGATCAGAGTCGGCATATATTATGGTTTCTATGCCGGTCCCCTTAGGATACCATAATCCTAAGTGCGTAGTGCCTTTAATGTATCAGAAGATACGCTTAACCGCTTCAAGGTGAGAGGTTTTGGGAGCCTTTTGGAAGCGGGCACAAAGGCAGACACTAAACATGATATCGGGCCTACTTGCTGTTAGGTATAATAAACTACCTATCATGCCTCGATACTTGGTACTATCTACCGACTCACACTCTTTATCTTTTGTGAGTTTAGTATCGGAGGACATAGGGTTTTCATTGGTTTAGAGTCTTCTAAGCCAAATTTCTTAAGCATTTATTTAATATACTTAGATTGATTAAAGAATATACCATCTTCCATTTGTTTAATTTATAATCCAAGGAAGAAGTTAAGTTCACCCATCATGCTCATCTCGAACTCGTCATGCATGATTTTGGCAAATTCATCACACATGTCTTGACAAGTCGAATCGAATATAATGTCATCGACATATATTTGAACAATGATGAGATTTGAACCTTTCTTCTTAGTAAAAAGAGTGTTATCTACCATTCCTATTTTATATTCATGTTTAATAAGGAAATATTTTAATCTATCATACCAAGCTTTGGGTGCTTGTTTAAGACCATATAAAGCTTTATTTAATTTATAAACATGATCCGGTTTTTCAAAATCAATGAATCCTGGAGGTTGTGCCACGTATACCTCCTCATTGATAAAGCCATTTAGGAATGCACTTTTTACATCCATTTGGAATAGTTTAAAATCTAAAGCACAAGCATAAGCTAAGAATATTCTAATGGACTCAAGTCTAGCAACCGGGGCATAAGTTTCATCATAATCGATGCCCTCTTGTTGGTTGTAGCCTTGAGCAACTAACCTAGCCTTATTTCGAGAAACAACACCGTTCTCGTCTAACTTATTTCTAAACACCCACTTAGTTCCTATAATTGTCATATTCTTAGGTTGTCGAACTAACTCTCAAACGTCATTAGCAATGAATTGATTTAATTCTTCTTGCATGGCGACTATCCAACTTTTATCTCCTAAAGCTTCATTCACATTCTTAGGTTCTATAGTTGATATAAAATAAAAGAAGTTGCTTTGGTTTTAGGCTTGAGATCTAAGGGTTCTTTGGTTAAGGTTTTCTATGACATTTTCTAAAGGATGATTCCTAGATTCCTTAATATTAACTATTTTGTCAATTTCTAGTGTTTCATCCTCAACAACATTTTCTAGGTTTTTCTTTTCGGTTTCCCTAATGGCTTCTTCTTCATCTAAGTCATCATCCACCAAGGGTGATGTCTTAGAGGGTGGAGGAGTTTCATCGAATGTCACGTTGAGTGATTCTTTGATTTTCTTAGTGTGTTTATTAAGGATGATGTAAGCTTTACTATTTTGGGAGTAACCTAAAAAGACACCTTCGGATGACTTTCGGTCAACCTTGCTAAGGTAGTATTTGGTCTTTAAAATGAAGCACTTACTTCCAAACACTCTAAAATAGTCAAGAGTAGGTTTCCTACCTCTCAAGAGCTCATAAGGTGTTTTTCCTAGAATGGCTCTAATAAGAATTCGGTTGAGAATGTATGTTGAGGTATCTACGGCGTTACACCAAAAATTTTGTAGTAACGATTGCTCATTCAATATAGTCCTACTCATTTCTTAAAGTGTCCTTTTTTTTCTTTCAACCATGCCGTTTGATTGAGGAGTGCGTGGAGCCGAGAAGTTATGTGTAATACCATTGACATTACAAAACTCTCCAAATTGCACCTCATTATCAAATTCTCTACCGTGGTCGGTTCTTATTAACACTATTGAACAACCTAATTGGTTTTGAATTTTCCTACTAAATATTTCGAATTGATCGTATTTTCTTTACTAAATATTTAAATTGATCGAAGAAAGCTTCGGTTTTATTCTTAAGATATCTAGTCCATGTTTATACCAAGAGTAGTCATCCTACTATGATAGGGTGTAACGATTTCCTCTGTAGCTCCCGTTTAAGGCGGGAGATGATACCAAGAAAAAGATCCATATGGAGAAGTTTCTAAGCTTTTAGTCATTTGAGACTTACATTCTTAGCTTTGTGCGTCTAGCGTGAGATTGTTTTCCAATATTGCAAGCATCACAAAAGAATGTTGATCACAAATTAAGGCTTAGGTAGGTTCCTAACTAATTCCTTAAAAGCTAACGATTTGATTGAAAAGCATATTTGAGTGACCTAATCTCTATGACACAAAGTGGAATTATCTAAATTGTGGCTAGACAAAATTTGATTCTTAGGCTTATTTCCTAATTTAATCACATATATGCCTTTTTCCTAATACCTATACCTATCACTATACCATCATTTTGTGATTTCACTATCATGTTTGAAAAAGTTACTCTACACTTTTTTTTCACTTATGTGTCCACTTATACTTAGCAAGGTCAATTTTGTAAATCACTAGATTATCAATTTCTACGTTATCTATTTTCTGAGATTCATTAGAAGAAATCGTACCTTTGCTATGTTGTTACCGGTGAAGATTACTACAAAATTAATGTTTCATACTTTGTATGCTTTGTTAGATGTGGAGAAGAGCGATTTGGTTTTTTTTTGCGTAGGTTTTTTTGTTTTTGGGTTTACCCTTTTCTTTTTATATGATGTTATTTTTCTTTTTCTTTTTTTTCCTATTCTTCTTTTTGATTTTTTTTTTTTCTTTTTTTTCTTTCCCCCCATTTTTTTTTTATGACCGTCATATGTTTGGAACATCCGCTTATCCCATTGATCCATTCGTCGGGCATCTAAATCGACTCCATGGCTTAGTCTATTTTTATCAAGACAAATAACTCAAACATTTGGCGTCCCCAATATCTCATGGGTCAAAGTTTGTTAGTTCCAACATCCATTGCATTGATGCAATTGTTTTGGATGTGAGAATGAAATACACATTTCCCATGGCATGTAACTTTGATATGGAAAGTTGTTCCAAGTTACGGGAAAGCCAGAGAGTGGTTTTGTTCGACCAAATGTCTTTTTGGTTGTGGTGTTTTAGGACGTGATATATTTTTACTGAAACTCTCTAGGAGTGGAGTTTTAGATCTTAAAATTAGGTTTTGAAATCCAACTATGGGTTTTGACATTGGCTTGATATTGAATTGTTTAACTTCATTGGTCACTAGCAACGGAGGACTTTGACTTTTCTTTACAACTATGTGTTTTGGTCTAGGACCCAAATGGTAGTTTTGAAAAGTCATAGTTTTTAATATCCAGGTGTAACTGGGGGCTGGCCCATATGTTATTTTGGGGGCCGCCGGTATCATTTAGGGGGGCCGTATAATTATGGGACCTCCATCTGAATACGTCTTTTTCTGGCTTTTATACATTTTATTTACTTAGTTACACTAGATGATGTTTTGAATGAATTTAAACCGCTTAAACTTATTTATCACTTGGGGGTTTTTGATTACTTAAACATTTCTTCAGCAATGTGTATCTTTTCAAATTTGTTTAATCTAAGTAGATTCTTTTTGAGCTTTTCATTTTACAATTTTAAGTGTTTATGACATTTGCACAATCGAGATCA
The DNA here is from genome assembly GCA_026074375.1 of Tanacetum coccineum. Taxonomy (NCBI): domain Eukaryota; kingdom Viridiplantae; phylum Streptophyta; class Magnoliopsida; order Asterales; family Asteraceae; genus Tanacetum; species Tanacetum coccineum. The sequence continues at coordinate 16,035 of BQNB010063187.1, forward strand.
CCTACTTTGTTTTGCTCGAGTGTGTATAATATATCTTTTCAATTCTTAAGCTCATTTTCTGTAGACTATTTTATAGCTTTTAACCTTTCTGTTCTTAGTGATTATCATTAAACTCGTTTTGATACAATTTATCATTAATCATTGTCTAAAGTAAATCATCAATTGATGAGTTTTTCATCACCTAAAAGTAAGAAGATTCAAAACATACCTCTTTTGGTGATTGAGCTACATAGACATGTCTCGTCTTGGATATTTTCATCATCTTTTTTCACGCTATCGCTCCAAGAAACACTCCAACAAATTGATCTTTAGTTCTGTCTCTCGGTGGCTTTGACATTCTCAAATTAGATGATTTGGAATCTTCGCATCTAAAGCACTTCCTTCTTACTTTTTCCCGCTTTTCGTCTCGGCTTCTTTGAAAAGGTTCTTTTTGTCGTTTCGAGGTTGTCACACGAAATATTCTACCTATTCTCTTAAAGAACTTTTGAAAGTCTCTTACAGCCATGGGTATCTTGTCTTCTCTTATCGGAAGCCTCGAAAAACTCTTTCATACTAAGATCTTTCTCAGCCTTTAAAGCTAGAGATTTCCTTTACAACTTTTCTTTGACTATTTAGAATCTTCTTGATGTTATCATATCAAGGGGAACTTTGGTTTTCCTAATGAGTCATCAAGTGATAGTGTTGTTAAGTCTTTGACTCTTCAATCGTCGCTGACCTTTGCTCTCCATTTTAGCGATGTTGTAGAGCCCTAAGAAAATTTTCCTTACGTAGTTATTACATAGGTAACCTTCATCAAGAGCTTTAAGATAGTATTATAATAGTATTAATATTCTAGCAACAGCATATCTATAGATTCGTCTTCGGGGATAACGGTTGTTCATAATGTTGAACCAAAAGGTCCGATCTTATTATCTTTGACTTGGCTATTACCTTGATGGGTGAATTAACAAAGTTTTCCTAATTTCTTTTGACCGTATTACTCATTGAAAATTTAGCTTCATATTCTTTCTAGGCAAAGCAATTGGTAATACATCTTTGGCATCATTTATTTTTTCATAAGCCTTCTCTTTTAAGATCATCAGTTTGTTTTTCAAAAGGGACAACTCACAAGGTTTGCTTTCTGGATGGGATTTTTGAATAATTGGTTGAAAAAAATCCCATTGTTCTAGATCTTTTTGATTTTTACGTATGCTAGAATCTATTTTTCCACTAGTTAAATAACTATAGCTTTCAAAAGTGATGGTATTTGAATATTTCGCTTCTAGATATTGTGGAATCCATAGATGAATCCAGATTTAAAATACAATATATTTTAAAAATCTTGAGTGACCTTGCTCCTGATACCAATTGTGGAAACTAGAAGGGGGGTTGAATAGTTTACAGGTTAATTGACAGTTTAAAATTCTTTGCTTATAAAATGGTTTGATCCGAGGTATATGTTAATCAATCAACAATATGAATCACTACAAAAACGTAAGCTAATGTAATGAACTAATGATATGTACAATAATAATGTAAGAGATAAGGAAAGAAACGATCAAACCAAGACACCAAGATTTATAGTGGTTCGGCAAAATGAAGCACCTCTTCGTTCCTACTCCACTCCCCGGAAGTAGCTCACTATGTCAGCAAGCTCCTTTAGGCGGAAAGGGAAAACGTTTACACAGTGCTTACTTTCTCTTACCGTCACTAAGCTAGATGTCGAGTCCTAATCTTAGCTAGAACCAATCTAAGACTTCACTAAGTCTTTACACACTCACAAGATATATATACCCTTGGATTGACACACAATCCAAAGCAAACCAATACACAATTTACACACTTGGATCTACACACAATCTAATTTACATAACAATACTAAATATATGTTATGTAAGATTTGGTGATCTTGAGGGGGAAAGGAATTATAAGTAGGAGAGAAGAGAGACGATATTGATAAACAATTCGTATATAGAAGAATATGATTGTTGTTCTCTTGCACTTAATTAGAAGAAGAAGAAGAAGAAGAGAGGAAGAAAGAATTAATCACTTGAAACAAGATCAAGGTATATTAGTGATCAAGATATGTGTTTTAGAAAGAAAGGAAGAAGAGAGAAAAATAGATCTAAGAAAATTTGTGGCAAGAGGTTATGTTTTTCAGATGGGGTGGCCTAGTATTTATAGGGGACAAAAAATGAAAGTTTGCTGGTGGCTCGGTTCTTCGGCAGGGTACCCTTTATATATAAGGGGGCCATCAGGCCTAAAAGGGGGCCGCCACTAGACTCCGCTCCCTTTTTTATCCTTTTGTGGTGAATGTTGTATCTGTTATAGAACATTTTATTTTAGAGGGAAAATTTGAATTTCAAATTTTATGTTTTTAATAAAACATTTCTTTTAATGAATAAATATTTTGTTTTTATATTTTTATAAAAATACATTTGTAGAAATGTAAGGTTTAAGGAAAATATTTTCTTGATCACTAATCATGTTTAATGATTTGTTTATCCATACCTTAAGTGATTAATCTTAGAAATAGAATTTTATGATTAGTAATTTATAAACGTTTAATTTTATCGTAAACGTTTTCACATTTTGTTATTATCAAAACATTGAGAGGTCGAAAAATATAAATAACGTTTTTAGACATTATTTGTATTAACACAAATGTCTATCTATCTTAAGCATATGGGTGGATATAAACACAATCAGCTAAAGGGCAGAAGTTATGATGAAATCCAAAAGCTGTTTGGCAAGGAAATGAAGAGAGTAAATTCTTTTGTGGCTACGAATTTAGAAGCTCAAGAAATCAGTAGAAAGAAGGATGAAAGCAGTTCTAAAAAGGCAGAAATTACACAAGATAGTAGTGCTAAGAGAGCAGGGGATAAACTGAAATCTGATAAGTCTAAGAAGCAAAAGACTGATGAGATTGAAGAAGTTGAAGTAGATAATGAAGCTGAGCTGAAAATGCATATGGTGATAGTCAAAGATGATGATATAGCAATTGATGCTATACCACTTGCTACCAAACCTCCAATGATTGTTGAATACAAGCTCATTAAAGAAGGAATAATGGGACATTATCAATTGATAAGAGCTGATGGAAGTTCTAAGAAATATTCTTCTATGATTAGGATGCTTCAGGGTATTGATAGAGAAGACTTGCAGACTCTTTGGAAGTTGGTCAAAACAAAGCATGGTGATATAAGGCCTGAAGATGAACATGAAAGAGTGTTGTGGGGTGATTTAAAAGCCATGTTTGAACCAAACATAAAAAGTGATGTATGGAGAAATCTTCAAGGATACAAAGTGACTGTTTGGAAGTTGTTTGATTCCTGTGGAGTGCACTTTATAAGGTTTGGAAATGTACATATCTTTATGTTGGTTGAGAAAACATATCCTCTTACACTAATAACAATCACAATTATGCTTAACAAGAAACTTCAAGCTGATTATTGGAATGAGATGTGCTATCAACTACTCAAGCTCATGGTAAAGCAGCGAAACGGTCAATGAAGTGTTTGAATGCATCTTCCTGATAAGTGATGAAGACTTTTAATAAAGAAACTTGAAGATTCATATGATGAACATCAAGTTTAGGGGAGGATTGTTAGGACTTAAAGACTTCAAGATGATTCTTAGAGTTACTACTGCTCAGGTATATATTAGTACTGTCAAGCATAACTTAGTACTGTTGGTGATACTAATGAAAATTATGCTAAGTAGTTAGTACTGGCAGTATAAAGTTACTACTGTTAGTTACTACTGTTAGTATAAGTTAGTACTGCTAGTATTAAGTTACAGCTGCTTGTTGAGGTTAACACTGCTCAGAGTTGAAGATTGAAATATATGCTAAGTAGTTAGTGCTGCTAGTGGTAAAGTTGAGACTGCTAGTACACAGTTACTACTGTTAGTATATATTAGTACTGCTAGTACTAATGTTACTACTGCTTATGTTTTTTGTGCTGTGGTAGAAAAAGAATTTACGCTACAGGATTACAACTGTTAGAAGAATTGCTACTGTCAGAGGATAAAGATGAGTAAAGAGATAAGGATTACTTAGAGATGAAGATTAGAAGATAATTATAGAATAGATTGTATCAAAATATTTTATAAGTTTATGTTTATCTTTAGTATATGTTGTAAGCCGACTAGGACTCCTTAGTCTATAAATGGAGCCTCTAGGGCATTAGTTGAGATACAACTTTTCATAGTTGTCAAGTCGATTTAGAAAAGCTTCAAGGTTGTAAACCCTAGTACTAGTAAAGAGTACTCGTATTATTAATCTACTAATATTGAAGGAATCTAATTTATGGTTCTTGGTAAACAAGGCAAATTCAGTAAATCGACAAAAACAGGACAAAAACCGAGCACAGGATTGAAAAGAGCGTGGAAAAGACGAAGCCGAAGGCGTATTCATCTTAATGGGCCAACCCGTACCCAAGTTAATGGGTCGAGTTAGCCCATTAACCATCTATACGTAAAACCTTATAAGCCTAAATCCAAATCCATAAATCCGGTCCAAACCAAATGAACCTAATTGCCTTAACAATAATCCTGTTAAAACCTTTTACACCACCAGTCCTTGGAGATTTACACCGTTAGTCCCCAAGGACTAACACCGTTAGTCCTTAAACCAAACAAACCCTAAGCCCATCCCTAATTGGCTTATCATCCAAAAGCTTAACAATTGTGAAACAGTAATGAAAAAGGAATAATGAAACTTCACTTTTATTGATTATAATGCAGGAAAAATAAAATTGAACTGCTTGTTAAAATTGTTAGTCATACTTAATGCTGTCAAGAAGAAAATACTTTGGATTGTGTATTTTTGGCTATGGACTAACACCTGCAGGTTAAGCATATTGAATACCTGATCTTGAATGCTTCACCTCTGAAGTACTGTTTGAGAGGTAGTTAATGTTTTTGAATAACAGATTTTAACTTTTATTCATGGGTTATGCATAAATATGGATCCTCATGAATTCTCACATGTCTATCTAGTCTTTTCTTGTGTGCTTGTGATGAATAGAGGCATGTTGTGTATATTATTGAAGACAGAGTATAATACTGTTAGATATCTCTTAAATACGGTAGGGAAGAAAATTAAGTACTGCCAGGCAAAAGATAGTACTGCTGGATGTCATAAGAGCCAAGGTTACAACTATTAAGCAAATACTTACCCCTTAAAGCATTGTTTAAGGGGAGGCTACTTATTTTAATATACAGTCAAAGCATGGATGGAAGGATATGTAATATCAAAAGTGTGTTAAAAAGAATCAAAAACATCTAGGCATGTCAAAAGAGGTCGGGACACCAAGATACCTCAGTCTAGTGGTCCCTCGGTAAAGGTTGGTGATGAGGCTGTCCATAAAGAGTTGGGTGACAGAATGGAAAGGGCTGCCACTACTGTTTAGCTTTGGAAGACTGAGCTAGGACAGTGGTAACAACATAAGCAATCCATGGCAACAATTAATGGATCAAGTCCTTAGGGAATTGGTCCAGGTAGAGGTCTTAGGTGCCAAGATACCATATTAGGGGGGTAGATGCTCAAACTAGGTTTGAGACTACATCTAAATAGTCCAGTGATCCGCATCTCTCAAGAGGTTACACACTTGGAAGTGGGGAGGACAGTATGAAACTATTGGAATTGATGGCAAAGTGTACAAAGTCTGTGTGAAATAGTGAGGAAAAGAAAAGAGAGAAATTATGAGTTGAAAAACAGAAAGAGAGATGTGTGAATAAAAACAGAAAAGAGTGATTTTGTGAGTAAAAGAATTGAGAGATATTATGAGCATAAAAACAGAAAGAGAGCTTGTGAGAAGAACTAATTGATGATAGAAGTCCTTTTTGGAATGAAATTGAACATTAATGCTGGTAGCTCAAATGTACTGCTGTTAGCCTCAGGTTAATACTAGTGATATAAACTTTATTGCTGCTAAGCATAAAAATTTCTACTGCTGGTTATTTCTTTGTGCTGCTAATGCTTGTGTGAGTGCTGTTGAGTACTGTGCCGTTAAGTTAATGCTGTTAGGCATACGATAGTGCTGTCAGTTTAAGTTAATGCTGTTAGGCATCATTTACTGCTGCGAGTTCAAGTTCCTGCTGCTAAGGGTGATTTTTTTTAATACTTCGATTGCAGGTTTCATTCTGATTTCTTTATTTGTTTCAATATTCAAACACTCTCTAACTTGAACCTAACTCAATTTCATCTTTAATCATCTAATCACAAAACAATGTCAACCCTAACTTTTGCTTGAAACCCACAACATGATCGCATTCTTGGAAAAACCTGCTGAAAGTGATGGGTTTCATGAAATTATCAATTTTCTGAATGCTAACCAAATTCATTATGCTTTAACTGTCAATCCTACCATCTACACATCTTGCATTGAACAGTTTTGGGCAACAACAAAGGCAAACACTGTCAATGGTGAACGTCAGTTACAAGCCCTAGTTGATAAAAAGAGGGTGATCATCACGGAGTCAAGCATTAGAAGTGATCTTCACTTAGCAGATGCTGGTGGTATTGATTGTTTGCCGACTGCTACTATCTTTGAAGAACTGGCAAGGATGGGGTATGAAAAACCTTCTCAAAGGCTTACATTTTATAAAGCTTTCTTTTCTCCACAATGGAAGTTCTTAATTCATACTATTACACAATGCCTTAGTGCCAAGTCCACTGCATGGAACGAATTCAGTAGCACAATGGCCTCTGCAATCATATGCTTGGCCACAAACCGAAATTTTAATTTGTCCAAGTATATCTTTGATGCTATGGTAAAGCACTTAGAGGGAGGGGTAAAATTTCTAATGTATCCACGATTTGTACAAGTGTTTATCAATCAACAGCTTGAGGATATGTCACATCACAAAAAGATTTATGTTAACCCCTCAAAAAATAAGAAAATCTTTGCATATATGAAGAGAGCAGGAAAGGACTTTTCTGGAAGAGTAACACCCTTGTTTGCAACAATGATGGTTCAAGCTACTCAAGATGAGGGTGTAGATTTAGGCATTCAACAGACACCTATTACTGCTCAACCATCATCCTATAGACCTCGAAAGAAGCAGTCTAGGAGGAAACAGAGGAAGGAAACTGAAGTTCCTCAAGATAAGACACATCATGATGACAGTGTTCCTATACCTTCTAATGATCTATTTCTCGGTGGTGAGGATAGAATGCAACTAACAAAATTGATGATTTTGTGTACCAACTTACAAAAACAGGTTCTTAATTTGGAGAAGGCAAAGGATGCTCAAGCAAAGGAGATTGCTGGTTTAAAGAAGAGGGTCCAAAAGTTGGAAATGAAAAAGAAATCAAGAACTACAACGTTAAAAAGATTAAGGAAAGTTGGTGAATCTAGTAGGGTTGAATCCTTTGAGGCTAAAGAGAGTTTGGGTGCTTAGGAAGATGCATCCAAACAGGGGAGGATAAAAATTGTTGATGAAACCCAGGGGAGGTTAGATGATGCAGAAATGTTTGATATAAATGATCTTCATGGTGATGAGGTGATTGTGGATATGGGCTTGTTGTGAGAAACACGAGAAAAGTGTAAAAATTGATGAAAGAGAGGTTAGTACTGGTGTTGAAGATAGTGCTGCCCCTACAATCCCAATTACTACTGCTGATGAAGGAGTTACTACTGCCAAGATTGATGAATTTGCTCCTACCAGTGCTCCAACAATAGTTATTGATGAACTAACTTTGGCTCAAACTCTTATTGAAATCTAAGTAGCTAAACCTAAATCTGTTACTACTGCAGCTACAACAACAACTACAAGACCAAGGTTTAGAGGGGTTGTAGTTCAAGAGCCAAGTGAATTCAAAACAACAACATCTTTCCACAAAGATCACAACCTCAAAGGACTATGGACAAAGGCAAAACCCAATATGAGTGAGCTGAAGTACCTTTGAAAAAGAAAGACTCAAGTTTCTCTTGATGAAGAAATGGTGGGGGAGGGGACATGAAAATCTTGAAGCTCTGTTGCAGCTGAACTGATAGAGAAGAGAAGATGGGCAAGAAAAAGGAAGAAAAAGCCAACATAACTTTGATTGAATCATGGCAAAATACACAAGCTATGATGGAGGCTAATAGATTGCTAGCTGAGAGACTCCAAATAAGAGAACAAGAGGAGTTGACAGATGAGGAGAAGGCAAAACTATTTATGGAATTCATAGAGAGGAGGAGAAAACATTTTGCTGCATTAAGAGCATAAGAAAAGAGAAATAGACCTTTTCTTAAAAAGTACAAAGAGGAAAATCAAATGTCTTTCTATCATAAGCATATGGTGTGGATCATAAACTCAATCAAGCTAAAGGCGCATAAGATATGATGAAATCCAAAAAAAAAAGCTTTTTGTTTTGGGACAAGGAAATGAAGAGAGTTAATTCTTCTGGGGATATGATTCAGAAGCTCAAGAAATAAGTGACGAAAAGGAAGGATGGAAAGCAGTTTAAGAAGACGTAAATTACACAAGTAGGTTGTGCAAAGAGAGTATGAGATAAACTGGAATCTTATAAGTCTAAGAAGCAAAAGACTGATGAGAATGAAGAAGTTGAAGTAGATAATGAAGCTGAGCTAAAAAAGCATATGGTGATAGTCAAAGATGATGATATAGCAATTAATGCTATTCCACTTGCTACCAAACGACCAATGATTATTGAATACAAGCTCATTAAAGAAGGAATAATAGGACATTATCAACTGATAAGAGCTGATGGAAGTTCCAAAAGATTTTCTTTTTATGGTTAGGATGCTTCAGGGTATTGACAAGAGACTTGGAGACTCTTTGGAAGTTGGTCAAAACAAAGCATGGTAATACAAGGCATAAAGATGAACATGAAAGACTTTGTGGGGTGATTTAAAAGTCATGTTTGAACCAGACATAAAGAGTGTTGTATGGAGAAATCTACAAGGATACAAAGTGACTATTTAGAAGTTGTTTGAATCATGTGGAGTGCACTTTGTAAGGTTTGGAAATATTCACATCTTTATGTTAGTTGAAAAGAAATATCCCCTATCACCAATAACAATCACAAATATGCTAAACAAGAAACTTCAAGCTGATTATTGGAATGAGATGTGCTATCAATTACTTAAGCTAATGGTAAAGCAGCAAAAGGGTCAATAAAAAGTTTGAATGCATCTTCCTGATAGTGATGAGGGCTTTTAATAAAGAAACTTGAAGATTCATATGATGAACAACAAGTTTAGGGGAGGATTGTTGGGACTTAAAGACTTCAAGATGATTCTTAGAGTTACTGCTGCTCAGGTATACATTAGTGCTGTCAAGCATAACTTAGTATTGTTGGTGATACTAATGAAAATTATGCTAAGTAGTTAGTACTGGTAGTATAAAGTTACTACTGTTAGTATAAGTTAGTATTGTTAGTATTAAGTTACTGCTGCTTGTTGAAGTTAAGACTGCTCAGAGTTAAAGATTGAAATATATGCTAAGTAGTTAGTGCTGCTAGTGGTAAAGTTGAGACTGCTAGTACACAGTTACTACTGTTAGTATATATTAGTACTGCTAGTACTAATGTTACTACTGCTTATGTTTATTAGTGTTGCTGGTACAAAAAGTTTATGCTACTGGATTACAACTGTTAGAAGAATTTCTACTGTCAGAGGATAATAAGAGTAAGTGATAAGGATTACTTGGAGATGAAGATTAGAAGATAATTATAGAATAGATTGTATCAAAATATTCTATAAGTTTATGTTTATCTTTTGTATATGTTGTAAGCCGACTAGGACTCCTTAGTCTATAAAAGGAGGCTCTAGGGCATTAGTTGAGATACAAGTTTTCATAGTTGTCAAGTCGATTTAGAAAAGCTTCAAGGTTGTAAACCCTAGTACTAGTAAAGAGTACTCGTATTATTGATCTAATAATATTGAAGGAATCTAATTTCTGGTTCTTGGTAAACGAGGCAAATTCAGTAAATCGGGAAAAACAACACAACAATCGAGCACAGGATTAGAAAGAGCGTAGAAAAGACTAAGCCGAAGGCTTATTCATCTTAATGGGCCCTACCCCATAACAAGTTAAATGGGTCGAGTTATCCCATTAACCATCTATACGTAAAACCTTATAAACCTAAATCCAAATCCATAAATCCGGTCCAACGAAATGAAGCCCTATTGCCGTTAAACATAATCTGTTAAAACCTTTTACAACACTCAGTCCTTGGAGATTTTAGACCGTTAGTCCCAAAGACTAAACCACCGTTAGTCATAAACCAAACAATGCCTAAGCCATCCCAATTGGCTTATCATCCAAAAGCTTAACAATTGTGAAACAGTAATGAAAAAGGAATAATGAAACTTCACTTTTATTGAATATTCTTAAAAGTACATTGCCTTAAAAGTAAAATGCTTATATAAAAAGCTTTAGAATAGGAATTTGAATACAATGCAAGAAAAATAAAATTGAACTGCTTGTTAAAATTGTTAGTCATACTTAACGTTGTTAAGAAGAAAATACTTTAGATTGTGTATTTTTTGCTATGGACTAACACCTGCAGGTTAAGCATATTGAATACCTGATGTTGAATGCTTCACCTCTGAAGTATTGTTTTAGAGGTAGTTAATGTTTGAATAACAGTTTTTAACTTTTATTCATGGGTTATGCATAAATATGGATCCTCATGAATTCTCACATGTCTATCTAGTCTTTTCTAGTGTGCTTGTGATGAATAGAGGCATGTTTTTGTATAATTATTGAAGATAGAGTTAATACTGTTAGATATCTCTTAATACTGCTAGGGAGAAAATTAATACTGCAGGCAATAGATAGTACTGTTGGATGTCATAAGAGCCAAGGTTACAACTATTGAGTAAATACTTACCCTTTAAAGCATTGTTTGAGGGGAGGCTACTTATTTCAATATACAGTCAAAGCATGGATGGAATGATATGTAATATCAAAAGTGTGTTAAAAAGAATCAAAAACATCTAGGCATGTCAAAAGAGGTCGGGACACGAAGATACCTCAGTCTAGTGGCCCCCCTATAAAGTTTGGTGATGAGGTTGTCCATAAGGAGTTGGGTGACAGAATAGAAAGGGCTGCCACTACTGCTTCTAGCTTAGAAGCAGAGCAGGACAGTGGTAACAACAATAATACCCATCATGGCAACACTTAATGGATTAAGTCCTTAGGGAATTGGTTCAGGTAGTGATCCTAGGTGCCAAGATACCATATTGGGGGGTGTAGATGCTCAAACTAGGTTTGAGACTACATCTAAATAGTCTAGTGATCCACCTCTCTCAAGAGGTTACACGCTTGGAAGTGGAGAGGACATTATGAAACTATTGGAATTGATGGCAAAGTGTACAAAGTCTGTGTGAAATAGTGAGGAAAAAGAAAAGAGAGAAATTGTGAGTTGCAAAACAGAAAGAGAGATGTGTGAATAAAAAAAAAGAGTGATTTTGTGAGCAAAATGAATTGAGAGATATTATGAGCATAAAAACAGAAAGGGAGCTTGTGAAAAGAACTAACTGATGATAGAAGTCCTTTTTGGAATGAAATTGAACATTAATGCTCGTAGCTCAAACTTACTGCTGTTAGCCTCAGGTTAATACTAGTGATACAACTTAATATTGCTAAGCATAAAATTTCTACTACTGGTATACCTTAGTGCTGCTAAGATCATGTTGATGCGGTTGAGTTACTGTTGCCGGTTTAAGTTAATGATGTTAGGCATACGATAGTGCTGTTAGTTTGAGTTAATATTGTTAGGCATCATTTAGTGCTGCCAGTTCAAGTTCCTGCTGCTGAGGGTGATTTTATAAATACTTCGATTCAGTGTTGGTACCCCCCTAATATATATTATCTCTTTCATTAGATTGTTTATTCGATTCAATAATGTCAAACACTCTCTAAACGTGATCCTAACTCAATTTCATTCTTTAATCATATAATCTACAAAACATGTCAACTAACTTTTGCTGATATCACATATTGGTCGCATTCTGGGAAAAAACCTGTGAAAAGTTTTGGGTTTATGAAATTAATCGATTTTTTGATGTTAAACAAATTCCATTATAGCTTTAACTGTCTAATCCTACTCTACACATCTTGCATTGAACAGTTTTGGGCAACAGTAAAGGCAAACACTGTCAATGGTGAACGTCAGTTACAAGCCCTAGTTGATAAAAGAGGGTGATCATCACGGAGTCCAAGCATAGAAGTGATTTCACTTAGAGATGCCCGGCGTGGGGGTGGGGTTTTTGTTTGGGGGTGTGGGGATGGTGGTATTGGTTGTTGCCAACTGCTAATATCTTTTGATGGAGTGGCAAGGTGGAGGATGGAAAAACTTCTCAAAGGCTTACATTTTATAAAGCTTTCTTTTCTCCACAATGGAAGTTCTTAATTCATACTATTACACAATGCCTTAGTGCCAAGTCCACTGCATGGAACGAATTCAGTAGCACAAAGGCCTCTACAATCATATGCTTGGCCACAAACCAAAAATTTAATCTGTCCAAGTATATCTTTGATACTATGGTAAAGCACTTAGAGGGAGGGGTCAAATTTCTGATGTATCCACGCTTTGTACAAGTGTTTCTTAATAATCAGCTTGATGATATGTCACATCACAAGAAGATTTATGTTAATCCCTCCCACACAAAGAAAATCTTTGCCAATATGAAGAGAGAAGGAAAGGATTTTTCTGGAAGAGTAACACCCCTGTTTGCAACAATGATGGTTTAAGCTACTCAAGATGAGGGTATAGATTCAGGCATTCCTACTGATTCTCAACAGACACCCATTACTGCTCAACATTCATCTTTAGACCTCAGAAGAAAGCGTCTAGGAGAAAAGGGAGGAAAAATGAATTTCCTAAAGATGAAGAACACATCATGGATTGATAGTGTTCCTATACCTTTTAATGATCCACTTCTCAGTGATGATGATTGAATGTAACTAAAAGAATTGATGATTTTGTGTACCAACTTACAAAAACAGGTTCTTGATTTGGAGAAGGCAAAGGATGCTCAAGCAAAGGAGATTGTTGGTTTAAAGAAGAGGGTCCAAAAGTTGGAAAGTAAAAAGAAATCAAGAACTACAAGGTTACAAAGATTAAGGAAAGTTAGTGAATCTAGTAGGGTTGAATCCTCTGAGACTAAAGAGAGTTTGGGTGCTCAAGAAGATGCATCCAAACAGGGAAGGATAAAAATTGTTGATGAAACCCAGGGGAGGTTAGATGATGCAAAAATGTTTGATACAAATGATCTTCATGGTGATGAGGTGATTGTGGATATGGCAGTTGGTGAAAAACAAGAGAAAAGTGCAAAAATTGATGAAAGAGAGGTTAGTACTGGTGTTGAAGATAGTGTTGCCCCTACAATTCCAGTTACTACTGCTGATGAAGGAGTTACTGCTGCTAAGATTGATGAAATTACTCCTACTAGTGCTCCAACAATAGTTATTGATGAATTAACTTTGGCTCAAACTCTTATTAAATCAAGCAGTAACCGAAGCTATTACTATTGTGCTACAACAAAACTACAAGCCAGGTTAGAGGGTTGTAGTTAAGAAGCCAAGTGAATTCAGAAACTACAACTCATCTCCACAAGCATTCACAACCTTCAAAGACTAAAGTCAAAGGCAAGCATATAATGACTGAGCCTAAGTACCTTGAAAAGGGAAGATCAAGTTGCACGTGTTGAAGAAATGGCAAGAAAACTTGAAGCTTAGTTGCAAGCTGAACTTATAGAAGAAGAGAAGATGGCAAGGAAAAAGGAAGAAGAAGCCAACATAGCTTTGATTGAATCATGGGAAAATACACAAGCTATGAAGGAGGCTGATAGATTGCTAGCTGAGAGACTCCAAACAAGAGAGCAAGAGGAGTTGACAAATAAAAGGAAGGCAAAACTATTTATGGAATTCATGGAGAGCGTAGAAATCATTTTGTACATTAGAGCACGAAGAAGAGAAATATACTCCTTACCAAGGCATAAAAGAGAAATCAAATGTCTATCTATCTTAAGCATATGGGTGGAAGCATAACACAACACTGCTAAAGGGCAGAAGTTATGATTGAAATCCAAAAGCTGTTTGACAAGGAGATGAAGAGAGTAAATTCTTTTGTGGCTATGAATTCAGAAGCTCAAGAAATTAGTGGAAAGAAGGATGAAAGCAGTTCTAAGAAGACAGAAATTGCACAAGATAGTAGTGCAAAGAGAGCAGGAGATAAACTGGAATCTGATGAGTCTAAGAAGCAAAAGACTGATGAGAATGAAGAAGTTGAAGAAGATATGAAGCTGAGCTGAAAAAGCATTTGGTGATAGTCAAAGATGATGATATAGCAATTGATGCTATACCACTTGCTACCAAACTACCAGTGATTGTTGAATACAAGATTATTAAAGAAGGAATAATAGGACATTATCAATTGATAAGAGCTGATGGAAGTTCCAAGAGATATTCTTCTATGATTAGGATGCTTTAGGGTATTGACAGAGAAGACTTAAAGACTCATGGAAGGTTGGTCAAACAAAGCAGGTATACAGGCATGAAGATGAAATGAAAGTGTGTTGTAGGGTGATTAAAAGAATGTTTGAACCAGAAATATGCATATCTTTATGTTAGTTGAAAAGAGATATCCCCTCACACCAATAACAATCACAAATATGCTAAACAAGAAACTTCAAGCTGATTATTGGAATGAGATGTGCTATCAATTACTTAAGCTAATGGTAAAGCAGCAAAAGGGTCAATAAAAAGTTTGAATGCATCTTCCTGATAGTGATGAGGGCTTTTAATAAAGAAACTTGAAGATTCATATGATGAACAACAAGTTTAGGGGAGGATTGTTGGGACTTAAAGACTTCAAGATGATTCTTAGGTTAATGGTTGCCTCAGGTATACATTAGTGCTGTCAAGCATAACTTGTATTGTGGTGATTACTAATGAAAATTATGCTAAGTAGTTAGTACTGGTAGTATAAAGTAACTACTGCTAGTTACTACTATAAAGTATAAGTTAGTACTGGTAGTATTAATGTTACTACTGCTATTAAGGTGTAGATTCCGCATACACTTTAGTATACATACAAAGTTTCTACAACAAGTTATTTTGGATTTATCCAAGGTAATTTAACCTTAGACAAGCTAAGGAATCGATCAAGGATTAGGATCAACAAGTGTTGGGAAATATATTTTGAGTTGATAAGACAAAACAATGAATGAAAAGGAAACAAGAGGGACTTAAATGACAATTCAAGAATTCTACAAGCTGGTGGAGGATATTCTACAAAAGATAAAAGATTCCAAAAGATATGATTCTTGAAGATAAAGATGAAGTTTATTAAAGAATTAAAAGATTTAGTTTCCTTATACAATTATGTTTTCCCTTGTAAATCTAGTTGGACTCTACTATATAAAGAGATCCCTAGATATAGTTTTCTATGGGTGTCAAAGATGTAAACACCAAAAAAGTGTGTGTGTGTTCTAGGCGTTAAGTCCTCTAAGTGGACGCCTAGGTTTGGTTGGTTTAGCCTCAAGGATCTTTGATTCCTTGGTATACTTTAGATAACACGTTCTACCATTGATCATGGTAGAATTGGGGCTTGTAGTAGTCATTGTAGAGAAGATAATGATGAAAACCTTGTTAGGCAATAATAAAGAATGTTCTTAATGTTTATTCCGCTGTGCATTCTATTGTTCTTTGTTATTGTTCATCCTAGATTAAATTTCTAATCAAACTGAGCTTAAACGATCTTTAGTTTTCAACAGTTGATATCAGAGCCATGGGGCTCATGATCTAGGATCTACAAGGTGTTATTGTTGTTGAATTTATGAAGAAAAATGAGGTATGAATTTTTGTTTTTGAATTACTTGTCTAATTCGGTAATGGTGATTTTCGGTGAACAAGTGGAATTCGGTGAATTAGGGTTTTTACCAAACCCTAATTCGGTAAAACAAGAACTATATGACTTTCAAGAAATTCGACCATGATGAGTTTTGGATTTTGATGCACGATCTCTATGATTTGGAGATTCATGTGCTTCCATTATCACTATTAACATCGGTTTATCAATGATGTATTTATTATACTATGGATCCATGTTGTTGAAAGCGTGACGGGTAAATCATAATCATTAGGGTTTTTAATTCTGATGTATATCCTTTTGGATCATTGCTGGAGTGTATTGGATTCATGGTTAATCTTTTTGGATTCATGGGGATGACAGTAGATGGGTAAACCATAATCGTTTAAGGTTTGCTAAACGATTGTTCGAAGGATGTTTTGGATGCGACTGTTAGGGTTTCACAAAACCTTATATATAAGGTTTATGATTGCTTCATGATAGATGTATGCTTACTTCATGATAATAATCAATGTCAAATAGCATGTTAAACCCTAATAGTAACACGTGATCAGGTTTAATTATTTTCAAAACCCTAAAATTCGAGGGATTTTCATAATGATCATTGGTGTTCTAATGTTTGGACTTCTGATGTCGTGATGATGATCATTAGATTGATCATGGAATTCTCAATCCTACGAAGAAAAGCAGCAGGTCTGTTGGTAAAGATTCATATACAGCAGGTATTGATATGATTGCGTATGGTTTATGTATTTAGGAGTCGCAGCAGGTTTAGTGATGAATGTTACTGATGGTTAATGGCTGTTTGTATATGATGCAATCTCATTGGATTTGCTTGAAAGAATGGTGGTTTTGCTTTGGTGATTGCAAAAGCATCAGACGTGGGGTAAAGTTTTAATATTACAGCAGACGTGTTGTTAATAATGCTTTATTGGTTGCTTGATGTTTATATTATGGAATGGGATATGTTTGCTGCTATTAAATATAGATGTGATTACGTCTATTGAAGGACATGGTTATTGGCAGGTTATGAGACGTGATTTGTGGAATGGAGTTAGTTATGTTATTAAAAATCCTGATTTTTAGGGATAACATTCTATTCCCATATATATGTTTGACTTGGTAAGCTGTTTGACAATGTCGTGGATACTACTGCTATAAAAAATTAGTGCTGCTGCGTTGGTGTTTGTGTGTGTCAAGCAAAAGAGAAACGTTCAGCAGGTATTGAAGAAAGTTAATACTGGTAATGGTTTATTTAGTGCTGCTCGAAGGTATTTGTACTGCTTTCTTTGTCCGAGAAAAGATGTTTATACTGCTAGTTTCGTCTGATAAATGAGTTAATGCAGTCAGTTATGTCCGATATCGGACATTATATGATTTTTGTTCTCGCACACAACAGAGATGGATGACACACACAGGAAGGAAGTTTTTGATTTTTGGTATAAATGTTCTTACAAGATTTAATGGCTCGTTTTTGGATTTATTGGTTCAGTTGATTACGAAGATGATTAATAATCACCTATTTGAAGTTGAAGTGGAGTTTCACAGGTTTATGTTCTTATCATATCTCAAACGGCTTACAACATTTATAGATAACTTATTCGTGCTTAGAAACGATGTGACAAAGACTTGACAAATCTAGCAAAGGTGTGTGATTTACAAACTTATGGTGCTCAGTGCTCACATTTGCTATCACTTTGGTTATGTGTCTCATAGAAGATGATGATAATTGTCAAGAGATTGCGGTCTCCTTATACATTGGTTTTAGGTATACGTTTGACTTCACGTGGATAGTACAAGATATAAGACACAGGTTTGGGTTATTCTACTTGAGCATCAAGTTCGTTATACTTAGTTTTCTTCATCAGTAATCATTACATAGAGCCTACATTCAAGAAATGGTTAACATATGGGTCTAGAGGAACAAAACCCCTCAATCAATTTATGTTTTTACACAGTTTCAATTTTTGAAGAACCCTAATTGATATTTAGGGTTTCCTTGATCAAGACCATATAAAAACATGATTCGGCTAAGATGTAGGTTCATGAGGGTGTAAGGAACAAAGTTTTATTAATACCTTTAGGCCACAAAATAACAAAGTGCATGGGGATGGAGATTGATGGCGATGAGTGTGGTGATGGGAGGGAAAAAAATAACGTTTATATGTGTGTTTGTGTGTGTAGGGGATGAGTGGGTTAGGTGGTGTTATGAAACAATTTTCATTTTGTACACATTCAACCCCTCAAGTTACTTAACCCTTTAAATTTACACTTATAAGATTTATTAGGCATTTATAGTTTAACAATTAGCACAAGTATTTTAACTATCATACCTAACCTCTTAATGCACACTTTAACTCCCTAAAGGCATAAACACATAACATATAAGACACACATAAGCTAAACCTAATTAACTTTTCTTAAGAATGATATTCCGTTATAGTTTAAAACCTTTTTCCTTTTGAGCACATTATTATTATAAAGAAGATATTTGACATTTTCTCCCCCTCAAACAATGACTCGTTTTCTATTTAAAGAGATGTAGTCGTTGTTTGAGAAGTCGAATGTCTTTGAAAGAACATTTTCTGATGAAGCAATGTTATATCTTTAAAAAAGAAACACCAAAATAAGATTTCTCTTATTTTTACACATAAGCGCACCGACACGTACACTTATGGTAATATAGAAAGCACGGGTTGTGTTGCAAAGTAAACATAAGCCTTTGCATTGTCATTAAGTAGACCATGCCCGTGAATAAATTCCCGTTAAGAGGTCAAGTTTTCTTTTTAAAATACTTGCCTTTAATATGATGACCGGGTTGCTATCTAAAATAATAGCAAGCCATTTGGCATGTTTTGAAAGCATTTGGAACTTCTGCTCGAACTTTATTTATAGCCTCGTATCATTATTGAATTACATTTCTAAAACCGTAAATGTTATCGATTTTCATAAGACATGCCATTATTACCTCTTTTTATATTTTTCTTATTTTTTAATTTTTTTTCTTTGGTTTTATATATTTTATATTTTTGTATTTTGTTTTTATAAAAAATTTTGGAAAATGAAAAATTCTTTTTGGTTTTTATAGTTTTTAGTATATACATATTATACAGGATATCAGAATAGGTACCACCACTATTCTTTAGCTTCATCTGCCAACTGTTTCAGTGTCTCAGGCGTAAAACTTCGCATTCCTAGCTTGTTGTTAAGAAATTCAATTCTTTCTCTACATAGGGCTTTAGTGAAGATGTCGCATTAGCCTGATACTCCGTATTGACAAAGTAAAGTTCTACTACTCCATTTTCAACTTGCTCTTTTATGAAGTGGAATATGATGTCAATATGCTTTGATCGAGAATGTTGAACATTGTTGCAACATAAGGCAATAGTGTTTTTGTTATCACAATACATTGGAATTTTGTTGAATCCAAGGCCATAGTCGGTAAGTTGTGATCTCATCCAAAGGATTTGAGCACAACAGCCATACATGGCAATATATTTACCTTTCGTACTCGATATCGCAGCGCTTTTCTGCCTTTTTGATGACCAACTAACAAGTCTGTCTCCCAATAACTACATACTTCCAGATGTACTTCGTCTAGTATCTTGGCAACCCGCGTGATCAGCGTCTGCATAAGCTGTTAGGGCAATAAAAGAATCATTTGGATACCAAAGTCCCCTATTTATGGTTCCTCGTAGGTATTTAAAGATCCTTTTTACAGTATGGAGGTGTTTTTCGGTAGGCTTTGCCTGATACCGGGCACATATGCATACATCAAATGTTAGGTTTGGTCTATTGGCTGTAAGATACATAAGGGTGTCAATTATTCCACGATAGTGTATAGGATCTACGTCTTTCCCTTGTGTATCTTCATCCAGTTTGGATTTCTCCACCATGGGAGTATCCACGGGGTTACTAGATTCCATACCATATTT